>JASANG010003818.1:0-17965 GCA_030248215.1 Enoplolaimus lenunculus
AGTAACATGGTGATTTTAAATTCTGTTAACGCGTCTTGTGGTTTATTTTTCAATAAACTTTGGGAGGGGACATATATCCTCTATCCCGCTCTGTGTATATGCTCCCGCTGATTATTGATTCTTTTCGATATAGGTCCGGAACTGCTTAGATTTAAACTTACACTTGTTCTACCGGACCTTTGTTGACAATTTTTAGTCGCCCCTAGAAAATTTTCAACCTTGCTTGTAAGTCAACGAAAACCCTTGTACGCTCCTTCTGACAAATTTTTACCCATCCCTTCAGCAAGGCGAGCTGGCTACGGGGGCTGGTGCTTTATGCTAATTTCGAGTACAACTTACGGTAGACTTTATGCTTGGATTTGACTTTAATAGTTTCTGCTTGAATTAATCTATAGGATTATGCGTTAAGCTCTCAAGATTATCGATGTTTTAGGTGTAAAAAACGGAAAATATATATTCACTTTTAAGCTTATCACATTTGACCTAAAGTTCATATCGGAGTATATGTTTAGCCTAATAATTACTTACCTAAACATTTATCAACCGTATCAACGTTATCGAAAACGTTTTCAGCGAATCCCTCAAGGACACGTTGAGGAAATCGCGAAAACGCGGCGTAGTCAGCTTGGCAGATACCGTTTCTGGCTACAAAAATACTACAGGCAGAACCGTAATTTTATTTCAGTATCGAACGCCAAAGGGTGGCGGCGCTATACTTTTGATGACGTCAGATGTCGTCTGTCATGAGTACACCGTGCGGTATCATACACTACCAGGGTTCCATCGGGATTTCGATTCCGGCTAAAATTCTGGCAAAATTTGTTTCCGATTCCGATTCCGCTTCCGCCAAAATCTAGTTCCGGTTGGAACCCTGCAAAATACGTAAGTTATCGTATGGTGACGGACGGTGGCACACGACACCGGACGGCTATAGACGGCACCGGACGATAAGTATAGCGCCACTCTAAAGGGCTTTATTAAATATACATTGGAACGACACGGTAGCTCCGTAGGATCTAATGAGGCTTTACACTGTAGGAAAGTGGCCACAGGGTAGTTGAAGAAATAGTTGAAACCAAAGATTACTGATCCCTAATATCCTGGCCCGAAATAAGCGGAACCGCACACTGTAAATTCTAATGAAAGTTGAATAATCAACTCAGTTTAGCGAGTTAATTATTTCTGATTTAATAAAAGTGAGCATTAGCTCACTCTGAGTTGAGTTGATTTTAACTTTCAGTCAATTTTAATCCGGATGAGTTGATTAATTAACTCAGAATGAGATGAATCAACTCACAATTCTGAGTTCTGATAAGTCTATCTCAGATTGAGCGATTCAATTCATTCTGAGTTAAAACCAACTCATGTGGCTTGGATGTTAAGTGCAAGGCCACTGCTCGGGTACTCGACTCCCTTCCACCTGCGAGATGGAGTCACTTATAAAGTATCAACCAGAAGTGTCATGGCCAATGTAAAGAACAGGGGCGGAACTGTATTATAAGAATATTCCTAAACCTAAGCCTATGCCTAAGCCTAAACCTAAGCACAAGAATGAGCATATTCCTATTCCTAAGCCTAAGCCTAAGCCTAAGTCTAAGCCTAAGCCAAGCAAAAAATAAGTCTAATGCTTATGCTTACTCTATTCTAGTACCACAGAAAAACTTTCCGCCCCTGATCTTTACATTGGCCAGCGTCATCAACAAATTTCTGGCGAAACTAGAAAAAAAGCACTTTTAACAGGGTTTAATAACCTAGAAATTAAACGGTTTTGCATGAGATTATCCGTCCCCGAATTGAAGTCTTACCTAAGCCCCCTGTGCTCGATATTGCACCAGTGACGTTGTCTACCGAGCAAGAAGTATATACTGTAGGTAGAAAAGTTACAACACCTATCACCAGCTGATGATACGAGTACCATGAAGCTTGCGAACAGTTGCAAACACAGTTTGAATTAGCGAAAACATTGCAGTCCAATTTAACAATGTGTTTATTGCTTATAGACAGTAATTGAAAAACATTTTCACTAAATACGGCGATGGCATGACGTACCAGCCAAACAAACTTTTTCGTAATGATCTGTATCAGGCAGACGAACTCCGGTCCTTCGGAGACTGCCTTTCTCGAACACATCGGCTGAGCGTCGGTTTAAATAACACCAGTTTGTTGACGGTTGATAATCAAAACTACGGCAATAGAAGTTGTTTTCTAGAATATATTTCCGAATATACATACACGCATGTAGCGCCAGTAGCCAGCTCACCTTGCCAAGGGGCTGAAATTTATTTTTTTCAGGAGGGGAATACTCAGGTTTTCAATGCCAATACAAGCAAGGTTGAAAATTTTCTAGTGGGGTCAAAATTTTTTCAGACGGCTAATCCTTCCCTTATGGTCCCTTTTGGCCACGGGCACGGAAAATGCTTGCGTAAGTACGACGATAGTTCTCGGCGAAGTTTACTTATGAGGAGTTAATGATATCAAAGATGGAAACAAAATCACTGTTTGAGGCAAATTGTTAAAAATTACGAAAAATTTCACTGTTGCAATTCCGAAAAATCCATGTAAATTTCAAAATTCAATCAAAACCTGTATTCTGGGTGGCGCCATGAGGTCTTACCTGGATTCGCCAATGAGTATAGATACACACATATATAATATATATATATATACATATATATAATGTATGTATCTATAATGTGTTTAGGCTCAAGTGCAGGTTAAATTGAGGTTTGCCACAATGTAGTCCAGGGATGCGGAAACTGTTTTTCTAGGGGTGCCAAACAGGAGGTGAGCGGCCAACATCAAAGCGGATCGGTAATCAAATCCGATAAGACATCCCATAAAATAGAAACCCACGATGCCAAAGCGAGCGAAAGGTCAGCGCAATTTTTGCTTCAAATGTATTAAATTTTAACACGAAACCTATCTTTTAGTGGGTTTTTAGGGGTATCCGTGACACCGCTGCATTTTTCTGCGGGTGTCAACTGCGATACCCAAGACACTTGTGTTTCCGCGTGCCTGGGGTTGTTGACCAGCCCCAAGCAGTACGTTTACTACTACCACCGTCACTCACACTGCAAAAAAATGGTGAGACAAACTCTCTCCGAAATAGGCTTTTCCGGACTACACAAACCGGGTCCTAAATTCGACTCCGCCAGAGTCAAATTAGACTCCTCCTAAATTCGATTCCGCCAGAGTCAAATTCGACTCGTCTTAAATTCGACTCCGCCAGAGTCAAATTCGACTCAATGGATCGCTCAGTGAGTCGAATTTGTCTCTGGCAGAGTCGAATTTGACTCAGTTTGTGTAGTCCGGAAAAGCCTATTTCGCAGAGAATCAATTTGACTCACCATTTTTATGCAGTACACACTGCAATCTATTTTAAAACAATAACTGTACCTCGTTGATCTAAGTTTTCGCTACAAAATTTCTGGCACTGCTTTAGTGTAACGTCTTCGATTCGTCGGTCAAAATTTTGAACAAATACACCGTCAATTTTTGTGTACGTCAAATATTCTTCGGGACAATTCAAGTATGTAAATGTTTGACATAATCCTATGGAAAGAAACTTATAACGTTAGCACCAAATCTGTATATTTGCCCATGTATAGAACAGGGCCGGAACAGTAGTATAAGCATATTCGTAAGCATAAGCCTAAGCCTAAGCAAAAATGGGTCTAAAGCTTAAACTGACTCTATTATAACCCCTCCGGAAAATGATCTGACCCTGTTCTATACATGGGCCCGTATATTAATATCTAGTTAAAATTATCGAATATCTGGATATGATAAAGTTTTTAATGCCCATCACTGCGCTCAAAACTGTTAGTGGTGCGGAAAAATATAGCAGTCATTTTTGCCGGCTTAAAAATTAACCACTCAACTCGCTGAAATGACAAAATCTTATAGATTGCTATGAGTACTGTTATAATGATTGACCAATAAAAAACAGTGGCGGAACAGTATTATAAGCATATTCCTACTGTATTGACACGAATAAGCGGGGGGACTGATATTTATTTGGCATCTCCAGAGGGTACCCCTCCTTGTTATTCGGTTACGGGCTGTTATTCATTTTTAACCCACGCTCCGCAACCCTTCGTTACTGATATATATCCGGTACTGCAACTATCCGTTGAATTAAATGTTTGTTTGTGTTGTGTTAATAGCATGAGCGATTATGCAACGTTATACGTTGTAATGCACTTTCAAAACTTAAGTACGCTTTAAAGTTTCGAAGTCAAATTATTCGGACCTGGAGTCATTCATGCGCTAGAATTAGGGATAATTGACATTTATGGACTCTAATTAAGGTTTAAGGACTCTATCCGCTTACGGACTCTTATTAGGGATACGGACTCCTATTGATCGGGACTCAAAATGGGGACCCCTCTTATTACCCCCTCTCTTATTCGGGTCTATACAGTAAGCCTAAGCCTAAGCGTAAGCCTAAGCCTATAAGCCTAAGCCTAAGCCTAAGTGTAAGAATGAGTTTATTCCTAAGGATAAGCCTAAGCCAAGCGAAAAAAGAGTCTAAAACTTAAGCTTACTCTTTTCTAGTCCCACAGAAAAACGTTCCGCCCCTGATCTTTACATTGGCGTACTGCTCCAAGGTTCTTTTTCCGTCTAAGAAAAAGTTATATTTGGCCAAATTCATTTTACCTACCTTGATCTGGAATCACAACTAGTGCTACTAACACTGTGGCTGGTTGCAGCCAAAACATTGTTTAATCTCTAAGCGCATTTATGCAAATAATAGCTTAAGGTTAACGTGAAGTTGACAGGTTAACATTTAACTGTATGTTTCAAATTGTCTTTAATCTCATATTAGTATATGTTAAAGCTGGAATGAAACATTTTGTATGCCAAATCAAAATTCTATCAGACTCGTCGCAAATATCTGAAGAACAGTAGACTACTAGGCAGCTCAACTGAGTAACAGACGTAAGGTGTTCACTTTAGACTTAGGTTCACACTTAGGCTTTGGTTCAGATTCTAGTCGGGACATGTATGACCTGAAAGCGGAACAGGCGCTTGTGCAAGATGACGTAGAATTTTCTATTTTACGTACACAATGTGACCTATGTTTAGCGCCCTGTTAAACGGAAGACACACTGCAAAAAATAGCGAGTCAAATTGACACTCTCCGAAATACACTCTACGGGACTACAAAAACTGAGCCAACTTCGACTCCACCAGAGTTAAACATGAATTTGACTCTGGCGGAGTCGAATTTGACTCTGTTTGTGTAGTTCCGTACAGCCGTACTTCGGAGAGGGTCAATATGACTGACCAGTTTTTGTAGTGTAGAGGGACTGGAAACATAGAAACGTTTAGGCTTAGGCGAAGGCTTATGTTTAGGCTCACAATATGGCTTAGTCTTTCGGTTTAAACATTGGCTTTAGTATACAGGTTTTATAGTTAAAATAGACCATACAGTTATATCGAAAAGCTCATAAGATCCAGGTGGCGGTACACCGTAAACTCGTATGATTTGGTTTTAACACAGAATGAGTCGAATCTACTCAGCAGTTTACCTCTGAATTGGTTCATTCAGAACTATTTCAACTCATTTTGAACTAATTAACCAGCTCACTCAGAGCTAACTCAACTCAAGGTGAGAATTAACTCAACTACTCAGCTATGCGAAAGCTCGCTCTTAGTAATTCAGAAATATCTAACTCGTTGTCTGAGTTAATTAATCAAATCATTGGAATTTACTGTGAACAACGCTGCCTTGCTAGCACCCTGCAGTGTTTAACTGGTAGTACGAGCGTTATTTCGGCCCGTGTTACTTTAAGGGGCGTCCGGTTTCTGGTGAGTATATAAAAGTGTGGGTTTAGATTCTAGGTTAAATTTTTTTGTTTCGGCTTAGGCTTAGGCTTAGGAACTCATTTTTGTAACGCTTAGGCATATTCTTTACGCTTAGCAATACGCTTAATCTACTGTTACACCCCTTAAAGTAACATTGGCCGCTATTTCAATGACGAAGAAACTCTATATTTGACTGAAAAAATACACAATCATATGCTTAGAAAACGTAATATTTTAAGAGTTTAATTGGCTTAAATTTAACGCATTTTGAAGTCGGCTTAAAGCGAAAAATAATGTCTACATTTTTAACCACAGTTTTCAGTATGACATATTTCAATGGGCTGTTTTGAAACATAAACAAGCATGAATGAATGTTTTTCGTACGAATCCTCGTGATCGCCCGTATTGGTGGCTTTTGGACATACCCACCCCAGTCACGGGTTATCCTAATCGGCACTGATCAGGTAAATTTTTCGATCATACGTCAAAAGTTGCTGCGGGTAGGCGGTGATAAAACTTTTAGACTTATACGAATGTAACAGAGCAGAGCTTAAGCTTTAGAGTGATTTTTTCTTAGGCTTAGGCTTAGGTTTACGTATAAGCTTGTTCTTACGCTTAAGGCTTAGGCTCAGGCTTAGACTTAATACGCTCATACTACTGTTACTGTCCTTTTCTACATATTGGCCGAGCCAAGGATATTTGAAAGGTTTGGAGCAGTGGGTCCTGAACGTCTAGGTGCGATAACACTACAATGCTAACTCGAATCATTAATCACGTCAGACAGAGAGTTAGTTATTTCTGAGTTAATAAACATTTTAGCCGAATCTGAGTTGAGGTGATGCTCACTCTGAGTTGAGTTGATTTCGAGTGACTTAGTTGAGAATGAGTTGAACTATTAACTCAGAATCCTGAGTTCTGATAATCCAAACACAGTCTGAGTGCATTCAGCTCATTTTGAGTTAAACACAACTCATTGGAATTTACAGTGGCGGTGCGGACTGTATATTTAGCATTAAAATATTAATTTTTTGAAGCGAGTTTGAATAGTAAAAATTATCACCTTTGGTTCAAGTCTTAATGCAAGCTTTATAAGATCTTACGAACTGCAACGTTTTGTTTGAAAGTCCACGGCAAACATTAAAGTTGCAAGCTATGGATACAGAGTAATTTCACGCTTATCAAACTGCAGCTGCGAGTTCTCGCTGCAATAACTTGCACGTGTGAAAACGGTTTTAGAACATTATATGTACAAAGTTGCAGCTTACAATCCGTAACTGCAAGCTTACAAGAACTTGCATATGTTAACCAGGCTATGGGGGCAGCGACTCAAGTGGCCTAAAATGATAGGATAACAAAGTATTTAATCGTTTAAATACTATAAAATTTGCCTAAAAACAAATGACAATAAAACAACCTCATTAGAATGGCACTGCAATAGTTTAGCCAGCAGTAGTAACTGAATTTCCTGCCCATGTTACTTTAAGGGGCGTCCAGGTTTTGGTCTGGTGTATAAAAGTGTAGGATTAGATTCTATATTACAATTTTTTGCTTAGGCTTAGGCTTAGGCTTAGGAATACGTTTTTGCAACGCTTAGACTTAGGTGTAGGCTTATGAATACGCTCAATCTACTGTTACAGCCCTTAAAGTAACATTGGCCGAATTTCCAATAACCCAGGGCACATAGCTACCGTAAGAAGAACAAGATGGCGGGTTAGCACACTGGTTAAATTTTGGTCGCTCAACATTGGACCCTGCATTTTTTGCCCTTACCTCGCCACCATCATATATTGAACTGCATTCGGCACTGGATATTAATTTAAGCATCGCTTATAGCCGTGAACAAATCAGTGTTAAAACTGCAGCAGAAATGTGGCAGCTTGTTCCAGTTTTGATTCAAAATAATTTTGTCTACCAAATACCATCACATTTTTTTCGATATACTTTTCCCGGCCAATGTGTAGAACAAGGACGGAACAGTAGTAAGCATATTCGTAAGCCTAAGCCTACGCCTAAAGCCTAGGCGTAACAATGAGCTTATACATACACCTACGCCTAAGCCTAAAGCCAATGCAAAAAATTAGCAAATAAATTAGTTTAGAGCTTCAGCTCACTCTATTCTACACCCACAGAAAAACAATTCCGACCCTGACCTTTACATTGGACCTTGTCCCAAACCCGCGAGTGATCAATACGTTTGAGTATTTTTTCACCATCTAGAAGAAAAGTTCGGTGCGTTGTTCCACCCAGAATGCGACACTCACCCTGAGTCTAGGCCAGGAACACAAGCACAGCTCGAATTTCACAGCGGCATAGGATGACCTCATGGACCAACTGCTTCGATTCCTGAATGTTTTTCTAAATCCCGTTACGCGTACGTCTTTTCTTCTCATATCACAAATTTTTCGGGAAGACATATCCCGTTTTCAAAAATTTCCTGAAGAACATATCCCCTTTGGAAAAATTTCAAAATGATTTATATTCAAATTTCAGAAATTTTGGAGTGAATATATCTTTATTTCAAAAGTTTGAGGAGAGATATATTCTCATTTCAGAAATTTCGGAAGATTTCATAAATTTTAACACGGATATAAGTTCTCTATCGCCTTCATTGTCCACACATTTGACCAGGAACGTCAGACACCATATGCATGGTGCCGCAGCGATACAAACAAGGTGGGGGTTAAAAACATTTTTTAGCTGTTTATCCAATTAAGGCTGAGATATTAGCCTATGTTATACCTTATTCCAATTAAGGTCTAAAAAACCAAATGCTAAAGTCCGATAGGCCAGCAAACCAATAAAGAGATAAACGTTAACAGGTCATTAATGTCATTTGCCTAAATAAACCTACGCTATTGGTCAATTCCATACCGTATACCGTTTCAATGTCTAAAATCCAACCAATAAGCACGCGGGATAAAAAAAAAGAAATAGAACAAAAAGGCTTAATGATTGGTCCGGTAAATCCAAATTTTGTGTTCGCAACGCGATATGGTCAGATGCGTTCAACGAATCGAGTTCATTATTTCTGATTTAATTCGTTTCATTCGTCAAAGTCTTTTCTGTTTCCACCACACCAAATTCAACTCTTCATAGGATAAACGATAGATTCTTTGCATCATTTGCGTCCAAAATCTTCGTGCCCTCCATTTTTGACTCAATCATAACGGAATAGGCTCCTGATCCGTACAACGAAACGAGTTGATTCGTTATTCTGTCCATTCCACCGTTGAATTGAATTTCAATCTCGACGGGTGTCAATTCTACGCCCAGATCAGGATCAGGGATAAATCGAAATATTGAACGGTTACTTCCACGCTGTTTCGGTTTATATAGAATCTCGTACAAGCTTAATATTAATGAGTTGATTCGTTTGGTAAGCCCCAGTGTCAAGTATTATATTGTGCACAGGATATTAAAACGATAAAACGACAAACTGAACGAAAAGTTCTATACTTTTATCCGCCGTCAAAAAATCAACCCGACCGCTCATGGCACAATCCAACGTGAAGTTAGATCCGTCCATCGAAGTTCAGTTCAATGCGGTCATTTGTTTATTCCAATCCGTGTCCCAATTCAAGTCCCTCAAGTCTAACTCTCCCATATCCTACAGGATACGCGAATAGAGCGAAACGTTAAAGCGGTGCTTTCGTTTTTTGTCCTGATATCCAAGTCAACTGCCGTTGTTTTTTACTGCCATCCAATCCTGGACTTTTATGACGCAAGACAAAATCAGCAGATCCATCCAATTAGAAATCAGTTAAGACTATGTTTAGTGAATATTATTCGCTAGACAAAATAAGCAGATCCATCCAATTAGAAATCAGTTAAGACTATGTTTAGTGAATATTATTCGCTAGACAAAATAAGCAGATCCATCCAATTAGAAATCAGTTAAGACTATGTTTAGTGAATATTATTCGCAGACAAAAAAGCAGACCACCAAAGAGAAAAAAGAGATAAAAAAATCAGTTAAGACTATGTTTAGTGAATATTATTCGCTAGACAAAATAAGCAGATCCATCCAATTAGAAATCAGTTAAGACTATGTTTAGTGAATATTATTCGCTAATTCAGTTCCATTTCGAGAGCCTGAAATTAAAATCTTCATCGAAATGAACGAATAGAAAGAAACGAGAAATTGTGACGTCGTTAATTTACATTCGCAGCCAATCAAAACAGACCTACTCTCATTTGTTTACATTTCATACCGTACACCGTTCCAAACCCCAAAACCAACATTCTTTGAGTTCACACCGGGGTAAATGAAAAGATAGGAAGACGAAAGGATAAGCTGACCAATCAAAAACTTCAACAACGTTGATGGTTCAGGACGCGATATAGTCAGATCCATACAACGAAATGAGTTCATTATTAATGCTACGCGTTGTTATCCGTTGATTGGTGTAATCGTGTGCGTATTGGCGAAGTCTGGTTGCAGAAAATCGAATATTTTCACGCCGTCGTACAATGACACTTTCCACTCCGAGCCATGGATGCTGGAGACCTTCTTCAGATGTCATACGATTGCTGAAATCAGAATTACTTGGAAAGGGCGTAACGGTGTTACTTTTTGACAGAGGCGCCGACACGGGGTTTGAAGGGGTCCCACGATCCACACACCCCCTGAAATATTGAAAAGTAATAATTTGAATGCATATAGGAGTTAAACGGTTACAGACCCAACGACAGCGAGCGAAGATCCCCCACCCCCCTAAAATATTTGCGCGACGTCCCTGGAACCCCTCTAAAATATGAAAAGTAATAATTAGAATGCATAGAGGAGTTAAAACCACAACACCAACCAAATATGAGTTAGAATGCACAGAGGAGTTAAACGGTTACAGACCCAACGACAGCGGGGTCGAATGAGTCTCCCACCCTAAAATATTTGCGCGACGTCCCTGGAACCCCTCTAAAATATGAAAAGTAATAATTAGAATGCACAGAGGAGTTAAACGGTTACAGACCCAACGACAGCGGGGTCGAATGAGTCTCCCACCCTAAAATATTTGCGCGGGGTCCCAGAACCTTCCAGAATCTGAAAACTTAGCAAAATATCACCCCTCTAAAATATGAAAAGTAATAATTAGAATGCACAGAGGAGTTAAACGGTTACAGACCCAACGACAGCCGGGTCGAATGAGTCTCCCACCCTAAAATATTTGCGCGGGGTCCCAGAACCTTCCGGAATCTGAAAACTTAGCAAAATATCATTTATACAATTTGTATCCAGCATCTATATTTCAAGTGACTACGTTTTGACGGAAAAGTTATCGCTCGAACGCCGCCCAATTGAAACCCGGCGCCCCTTTGTTGTGGCGGATACTAGAAAAAAGCGGTATGGTTGCTATAACCGTCGGATCCTGTAGGAAAATGTTGAGGGTTGCACCGTGTTTACCGGTTTTGTATTAGTCTTCGACAGAGAAATTGTCTATTGGCATACAAACCTTGGTCTAATTGAAATTGAAGACTCTTTGTGCCTACTGAATATAAAGCAAAACTGTCACTGTATTGTTACGACAATTGCTGACATTTGGCGTTTGTTGTGTTTGCTCGAAAATTTAAGTATTTACTTAAGTCGACGACTTAAGTAATTACTTAAGTATAACTTATGTAAATGCTTAAGTAATATTTCACAAACCCGGCCTATGATACTTTAACGGCCGTAACAGTAGATTAAGCGTATTCGTAAGCTTATATAAAAACAAAAAATGTAGTCTAAAACCTAAACCTACTCTCTAAAAGCTTAAACTAACTTGTTTTAAGCTTAAGGTAATCCAGCAGTATTAAACTTACTTTGTAGATTAACTAAACAAACAAGTAGGTTTACGCTTAAACTCATTGCAAATCTTACATATTTTTAGTTTAGGCTAAACTTAACAATCTCTAATACACTGTAATTTCTGAGCTGCACTCATTACTTAAACTAAAAATAAGTTTACTTAAACTCATGTTAAACTTAAAAACATGTTAGTTTAAGAGTAAAACTTAAAATTCCAGTTTAGTAAGTCCGTCCAGTCATTTAACTTTTATTAAAACTAATATTCAAGTTTAGTTACGCTATAATTTAAGTTTAAGTTTTTACAGAGTACTCTTTTACCTACTCACCACAAATTGGACTGGCTCTAAAAGTACCATAGGCCCCAACTTACGATGGATGCTTCTTAAGTGCCCAAGTCATAAATTTCATCGCTTCGTCGGACGCGTTCGTATGAACGTAATTAATATCTAGCCGTGTCTGTGTAATATTTTGAATAATTCGTTCGTTACATTCGTCTTTAGTTAAATTGAACGGATGAAAACCGGACATTCTAAAAATATACAGCGACCGCTTGCGTTTTTCCCGACTCGGAACCCAAAACGACTATCGAATAGAAACTGGAAATCGTTTTATTTTGCGCTGTTCACAATATAAAATTTACGTCTGCCGTAAAATATGTCATAACGTAGAATCACGAGTGGATGATGCATACGTCAACAACAGTATGCAATTGGGTACATTTTGTGTAGAAAAGAACGTATCCGGCACGCGTTGCGTTGTTGGCCTACCTCACCCTCCTTTATTTACCGAGGGATACAATCTGAGCGAATCATGACACTTTAATACGTATCCGGCATCAAAAATGCTCCGCTTTTATCGTTTAATTTAAGGTTTTTGCATGTGACAACGACCCCTCTTATAAATAAGCGAGGATCCACCAAAAACGCAACACCCGGCAGTGTATTTTGTGACCGTGCGGAGCCCCAACAGTTGCACACTTTTGTATTATGTAGTCTTGGTAGAATCAACGTGTGTCAAAGTTTAAATTTGTCATGCGTTAACGTTATTCTAACACTTTTAAGCGTTATTCCCACCCTGACGCCTGTTACAGTAAGCCGGATCCGTGTTTTTCTCAAAAATGAAATCATTTTTTTGGGTGGGAAGACACAACGCTTTATCCAACGAATGCTCGTTTTTAACAATTAATATTCCAGTAGTTTGTCACGGTCAGCCGTTACGTCTTGAAGCATTCCAAGCTAAGAATTACAGTTTGAGGTCAAAAAAGCTATAGAATATATAAGCAAGAATTGCAGCTGTGTGGTCAAAATGCGACATATTAACCAGCCTAACTCTTCGGATAACTAGACACTAACGTTTTAGAATGGTAAAGTAAGAATAATAACTTACAGAATGTACATTATGATTCCAACGCCCCAAATATCAGATGTCGGAACCACAAATCCGTGTTGATGAAGCTCTGGTGCTGAAATATTATATATTCAAAAACGTTGCAATTTTTACACGTGCAAGTTTTTTGCAATAGCAACTGCAAGTTTTGTCAAATCTATAGCGGTTGTCAACTGTATGTAGCACCTATCACCAGTTAGTAAAAGCCAGAGTGTATTGATACACTTTAACAAGAGTATGCAACTGAGTACATTCCATGCAGAAAAGAATCTAACCAGCGCGCGTTGCATTTTTGGCTTACTCCCCTTATTTTTTGGGGGTGGTGGTGGTCAAAATCTTCATAGATGCTGCATATTCTCAGAAGTGGTCCGATTATAATTTTGGAGTTGGATGGCCGTTACTCGTTTAATGAACGTAAAATTGCCCCACCCCCAAAGTGAGGGGGGTGGTAGAACCAAAACGCAACGAGCACTGAATATTTTGTTCGTGGAAAAAGATATTCGTTTCTTACGCGTTTACCTTGACTAAATTTATTAATTGGTGACTGAAAAATAGTTTTGGAAAATCGAACCTCCGAGATGGAGTCGAACCTTCCTGCTAACCGATTGCGCCACACGTGCACTTACAGTTTACCTCCCCCATAACGCTCAACGCATATTTTCGAATGTGTATAGCAACTATTATCAGTTAGTAATAAGGTTTCAAACACTCTAACTATTGCTGCAGTTGCTTTAAACTCAAAATTGGTACAGGAGTAGAGCAAATCAAATGCGAAAAATGCGCCAAATTTTGAGCCTCAGCGATCACTGAAAGTTACAAGAGCTATCACCAGCTGGTGACAGGTGCTAAAAACATTTCAGAATGCTGACCTTAGCATCATTTATCGCAGGATTAACACATATCGCAAAACCGAATACCTGCAAATTCAGGATGAATGAACGCGTTCGGCGGAGGTTTAGTATCACCGTCAGGATTGGTCCAAACTGCAGATCCGGTATCGATCAATTTAACGTTCCAGCTTCGTTTGCCGACAAACATAATATTATCAGGCTGGACGTCTAAGTGAATGATTCTGAAACCAAATCGTATCGATGCACTGACCGATCCAGTATTTTCCGATGGATCAACTCGGCGTTTGTTTCTGTGGTTCACAAAATTTTACAGTTTGAGCACGCTTGTTTTTAGCAAATATTTCTATATTTGATATAAATTGCCTACGAAGGGGCTTAAATCCATAGTTGCATTTCAGCAATATTGTTTCGTTTATTTAGCTAGAAAACACACTGTGAGTTTCAGATGAACCATTTTTTTGAAAACTTGAACACGACACAGCTGGGGGGGAATGCTTCGCCATTGCTACTGGATCTACAGACTGGCAGAAGATGCTAGGACGCCGAAACAATTTTAAGACGGAAATGTAGTTTTAATTTCAGCATCAATTACACTCGGACAAAATCCTTTCAAGAGGGGGTCAAATTTTATCTTGGAGGATCAACCAGCCCGCTATTTAAGCAGCCTAGGGCGACAGGGCCCATCGGTATGAGAGTACCGTTTAAAGTGAATCCATTGTAATGCGCTTAGCAGTTGGTACACTGAACGGGCAACATTATCTTCTGTGTAATAATCCTTTGCGACAAATCTGTCGAGTAAATTTTCGTGTAGTTTCTCCATGAATAGCAACAAAAAGTCTTCGCTGAAACAAGACAACTGCGCTAAACTTCACGGACGTCGCCGCTAGCGGACCCACAGGGTGACAGCACCGAGGGTGGGACGTACTCCACTCGTCAGAAAGTTTTTTGCGATAAAATGGTAACGTTTTTTTTCTTACAATATTTTTTCGCTCAGAAAAATGGTGCAAATATAGCATACAGTAAAAAAATTGCGTTTCATAGGTTTTTCAAGCTTGCCATCCGGCGAAAATGTTTGGATCCACCACTGGACATAGCCAGGACTT
The DNA here is from genome assembly GCA_030248215.1 of Enoplolaimus lenunculus. Classification (NCBI taxonomy): domain Eukaryota; kingdom Metazoa; phylum Nematoda; class Enoplea; order Enoplida; family Thoracostomopsidae; genus Enoplolaimus; species Enoplolaimus lenunculus. Next base: position 14,937 of record JASANG010003818.1, read on the forward strand.
CATAGCCAGCATTCTTGTCCGACAGGGTATAGCTTTAGGTAGCAGAAACTATTAATCTCTAGCATTAATAGTTTGTTTCTAATAAACCTGTTTTTTTCTTGTCACTTCAGAATTTTCTGGAGGGGATGTATGACGTCTTAATTCTCGGTTTGTATACGACCCTGATATTAAACTTGAACACTACTTTAACAACAGAATTTAAGCTTAAATTTTAATTTTTTTGGTAATTTTAAATGTTGCGCTGTTTGCGTTCCCGCAGAAAAACGTTCCACCACTGATCTTTGCACTGGCCAATAATATTATAAATCCACTCTAAAATCTTTTCCAGTCTCCCACCATCTAAAATATCGAGTTTGGTTACGGGTATCGCTCATTTACACTGCCGCAGCTATAGTAAATCAAACGGTCACCGAGCGAAAACATTTCTAACAACAGAAAAAATTATATATCTTAGCAAAATTTCCGATTATCACTCAGACACAAGGCTTGTTGTTACCTGGTTCGTATTAATTTCCATTTGCTGGTTTGTTGCCTAATTTGCATTATCCAGAATTTAATCTGCGTTCAGTGTCTCATATCCGGCACAATTCTACAGCTTATCGTTCAGTTCGAACGCATCTTAAACCGTAAACCTAATTCTAAGTGTAAGCAGTAAAGCCTACGCGTAATTGGTGTTCAGCTAATTTTCGAATCGACAAGATTGGCGATTATCACTTGTTGGTTGACGAGTTGTTACGCGACGAATTGATACATTCCGAAATAAAAATTTATTTTACTAAAGCAAGTCGAAGGTTCACTGCAAAAAAATGGTGAGTCAAATTGACTCCCTCCGAAATAGGCTTTTGCTGACTACACAAACTGAGTCAAATTCGACACACTGAATCGCACGTTTGACTTTAGCGGAGTCGAATTTGACTCAGTTTGTGTAGTCCCGTAGAGCCTATTTCGGAGAGAGTCAATTTTACTCACCATTTTTTGCAGTGTTGATTTAGAATTTAAACGGACACGGATATAGACATAAAAGTGTTAAAGCCATTGCCGTACCGTAAATATGCCGAGAAGAGTGTTGCAATATTTTCGTGTTGAATCGCCCGGAGTGTTTCGTACTCTTTCACTGCGAGCGATTTAAAATCAGGAGTCGCAAGAATGATTTTACAAACGCAGTGGCTGGATTTTTCACCTTTTCGATCGATGGCATTTCGAATTAAGCAAAATCGGCCGCTGAAATGTTAACTTGAAACAGGTAAGTGGATGCTACTACTTGTAACAATGATAGTTTCTATAGCGAGCGTAGGAAAGCGAGAAAATTTTTCTGTTTACTAATTTCGACAGAATTTAAATGATAAAATCTATCTATCAAAACTGAAATGCCCCACGTACGTATTTTGGGCAAGTTTCCAGCATTACTTTGTTTACATTATTTGCTTGGGACAGAAACGTGATTGTTATGTGAAAACAAAATTTGCATGCAGATTGTTTTTCGCTAATTTTTGCACATTGCGCAAAACCGGCTGACTAGTATTAGTAAACGTAGTTGCATGTATGTGCAACTTTTGTAATGCAATAAGTTTGGCATACGTTCATCATGTTTGTTATAAAGCTAGGCTAAGCTTGGTGAAACTATCACAAACATTATAATACGGGAAGACAGAATCTATTTTGCATTATTAAACACTGTTAAACATAGCGGTGCCTTAATGTTTTATCCTATGATGGATATTTGTTCTATACTAGAAAGATGCCTAAAATACGTATGTGGGTCGTCGCAGCTTTAATAAGATTAGAATCGACTCATGGTCGTTCATACCGAAACAATTCTGATTCAAGCTGATAATGCGCTTTCGGATCGTCTTTTTGATTCAAGTCAACGGTCATCGCTGGAGCACCGAACAAATCTTCAGGCATGGTCGCGTCTTCGGTTTCGATTTCGGAGCCTTCGAACTAAAAATAACACCAAAAAATTTCGTTTCAGCTAAATAATTCATTTAAGCAAGAGTGCATGATACCCTTTAACAAGAGTATGCAACTGGGTACAGTCTATGTAGAAAAAATGTAATCAGCGCACGTTGCATTTTTGGCTTACCTCCCGTATTTGGGGGGGTCAAAATCTCCATCGATGTTGAAATTCATGTGCTATTGCATATACTAAAATGTGGTCCGATTATATTTTCGGTGTTGGCTGGCGGATAGACGTGTAAAATGAACGTAAAATTGACCCCCCCCCCGAAAATGAGGGGGGTTGGCCAAAAACGCAACGCGTGCCGGTACATTCTTTAATACACAGAATGTATTCAGTTGCACACTCTTGTTAGAGTGATCATCCACTCTTGATTTAAGTAATTTCTAATTTTTTGATAAATATTTTGACAGTAAAACACGCTGTTGCTGGAGTGAATCAGTCTGAACTTCTTACATTGCAAAAAATGGTGAGTCAAATTGACTCTCTTCGAAATAGGCTCTACGGGACTACACAAATTGAGTCAATTTCGACTCCGCCAGAATCAAATCAATTTGACCCACCATTTTTTTTGCTGTGTATTGCTTGGATTCTCTGAAATATTTAAAAGTTCATTTTGTCTAAATTCCACAGCAAAAAGTGACCCGGTGGTGTTATATTTGCAGCCATTGCGACTGATGAACGACGAATTTATTAAATAAAAATTTATTTCAGTTTGCAAACTATAAATTAAAGTCAGTTTGCAAACTAATTAAAATTTTGTTCTTTAGACCGCAAACTGGTATTCTATTACTGCAATGCATCCCTGACTTGTTCAAAATCATAGTTTCAAACTGAATTCTGTTTTTCAATACCGGGTCACTCTTCATTGTGGACCCCTGCATAAATTTGGACTTCAAATTTCTAAAGCCAGTACTGGGAGCTTGCTAAAAGTGATCTGTTTCTTCTGACAACGGGAATTATGGAACAGTATACATCCGCCCTATCCCTCCCCATGAATACAATCCTGGGTAATATGTAAGTACGGTGTATTGTTTTTGCAAACACCCATGAAACTAATGTACGCGGTGCC
>JASANG010003925.1:0-17925 GCA_030248215.1 Enoplolaimus lenunculus
ATTTTAATTTTTAGTTGCCCCAGTAGGACTTGAACCCGCGACCCAAAAGCTGAATACACGCCGTGGTATGTGAACATCATAGCACTCAGCCACAGGTGCACTTGACCGGTGTCTTTGTTTACATTGTATATACTACATGTAAAATGGGCTGAAACTTTGAAAGTGCATATTTTTTAACGAGCGGCCTGCAAGAATACAAATAACAGATTTGAAATCAGCTGCCTCAAATACGTCGGAAAATCACATAATCTTACAGTTTCTAGGGGGGTCGATCTACCGCACCTTCACCAAAACTAGCTATGTTATTGCTAATTTGTAATCATATAAGCCAATGTTTTTCGTAATTGTCCACTCAACATGTTTCGCATATATATGTACTAAACAATAGTATTTTCGTTAAATAAATAGCTTAACGCATATGGTTGAGATAACTTATGTAGCACATAAGAAATTGGATTGTTACTATATACGACTCTGTAGAACACCTTGCGACAAGATTTTAATCCAAATACCATTGCGAAATTTTGCGGTTCCGATCTTATGAAAACGTTTACGTTTAATACTTCGACAAATTTTCTTTAAATATAGCGAACGAACACCGGTTACCATGATCTTGAATGGCATACGTTTGTATATACAATAGTAGAAATAATAGACTTTTGATAGAAACATAAGAGAGACGTGAACACTTTTGGAAGAAACATATAATAGTGACACTACCGTGTCCCTATGATTTTAAATTTTAAAGCTAAAAGTAACATAAATTTCTATTATTTTTATAACGGCTAACGAAAACAGCAACGGACACTGATTTTTACCTGAAACATAAAAGGATATTCGGTTACATCTTCAAAAATCGCAAAATTGTCGACGATTAAAACCTCTCATTGCAACGCAGTTGAACACAATTTCTTAAAATTGCAATTCGTAATCCAAGCACTCTTGAAATGCTGTATATCTTCAACATACAAGAAGATTTTGCCCCCACCCGAAAACACTGAATTCGACGCTAACGATACTTTAATATATAAAGTGTAACTATGTTTCTGCTTTAAAATCATACCACAGATTTTGGCGAGCAAAAGTAAACCGCTTGTTAGAGTAATTGTGGTTAATTTGTTCACAGATAACTTCATAACACTCATATTTATATGTAGAATTTTATTGGAGGGCTATTGAAAACCATTGTGTCATTAAGTCTTCAAAAATTTCCACACGAATGCATCATAATTAGCGTTTGCGAGTGAAGAGACCGACCAAATTGTAGTATTAAAAGAGATTTGCTGGGTTTTCGGAGTCCTACTTAAATGCGACTTATTACATGTGTATGTAATAAATAATTATTCAGCCATTTTGTCGTTTTTAAAAGCGTACTTATGTAAATATTAAGTCAGTGACTAAATATCGTATATTAAAGAGTAACAGATCGCTCATCAACGATCTTGGTCAAATTGATATTGTGGACTTATGGTGCCTCCTTAATATATAGCAAAACTACGGCTTTTGTTAATGACAATGACTCGCATTTGGTAGTATTTGTCTTTGCTCCAAAATTAAAGTGTTTACTTAAATCGGCCATACAACGGTTGTGTAGCAAGTCCGTTACATGGGCTAAACATTTTTTAGAAGGGACATATGGTTTTCGTTGACTTTCACTTAAAGTTGAAAATATTCTAGGAGGGATAAAATTTATCTGCGGGGGAGAGGGTTGAGCCACCGTGGCCCCCTTTGAGTGCAGAACTGTGTCGTACTTTGAATAATTGTTATAAGAATGACATTCATAATAAGAAACATAACAATTCATACGCCAACATTAGCACCATTAAGTAATTGCAGTGTAATAAGCATTGGTCTGATTTGAATATTGTAAATGCTGAGCTATAAATTTCATTTTTCTTCACATATCGTGTGCGATGTTGTTGTCTACTTTGTTCACTGTCCGGCGGATATAAAGGTAATATCATTTGTTGTAATTTTCTCAAATCTTTAGTTTGTCGAAATCGTGTTACGTCCGCCTGGATTTGTATTCGGTTTTGTCGTTGATCGATTGGCATCATTAAAATTTCAGCGACTCCACTGCGCACGTTGCCATTGTTGTAGATTTGTGTGATTTGATTGTTATTTTTGCGGCTTGAAATTGAATGCGGTAACCGAGTGGAGTTTAGTTCAGTTCGCTCGTCGATCATCGTTTCGTTGGTTGAGTTTGGTGAAACTGACGACAAAGATGATTGATGACCGCCGCTTGCTGTGTTCCCCTGCGGTAATACTTTTGACGGTAAATGGGACCCATTTGGTGCATGATAACTTGAATTCATTTGTGTTCGGTACGGCGAAATCAATTGCTGATTGGTTTGGCCAAGCGACAGTTGCACAAGAGGATGTCTACTTCGAGCAGCGGGCAATGGTAAACATTTCAGTGCCTTACAACCAACGTCTGTCGATAATAGTCTTTGCTTCAATAATCCGCATAGTTGAGAACCACATATTTCACCACAAAATGTATTTCGATGGCGAATCCAACGATTACCTGTGTGAACTGCCCTAGAACAAGCTTCAACGAGACCACTAGAACCCCAATTAGTGTTTAACCCTTTTGGACCGTGATTTTCGCTTTTTGGAGTGTAGTAATTTGTTGTTGCACCACCAGTGTTAAATAGTTTTAGCTTCAATTGTTGTTCTTGACCATTAAACTCCATTTGTAGCGAATAATCGCGTTCAATTTGTAAATGGAAATATTTTACTGGATCCGGTGGCCGCAGTCCTCGTTGTGTTAACAGATGTTCCGCTGCAGGTATTATATCGTCACATTTGAGTCCCGGGTATTCATGACACGCTTTCAAAACGCTACATTTATGATCCAGTTCTTGTTGCAGTGTTAAAATGAACGATCGAGGAACAAATGTGCCAGTCAGTGCGAATAATTTCGCAGCTGCTAATCCTGCAACAACACCATTAGTGCAATGTTGTGCGTTCGGACTTGTAAAGCAACGTTGAAACAGTTCCGCTTCGGCGCATGAGCCTTGTTTGTTTGGAAGGCGGCCTTTTTGTCGGACGAAAATGATTTCAAAACAGTGCGCAGTTTTTTGATTATCGCAAGAGTTTTGGCTGGCATGTCGCCAAGATGAACTTAATGAGCTTTTCGCATTCACACCTTTACGAGATGCTGAACCTTGTATTGCATATTTACGGCTTTCTAAGTTTCTGGGTCGCAAATAATTAGCATTAGACCCATAGGTGTAGTGTCGTCGGCCATTGACGTAGGGTACCGTTGAGAAGATAAATAAAATCGTTGATAACAGCAAATCTGTTTGACGTAAGTTTAAAATATACATTGACCAATTCGAGTCAGTGAAGGCGTATTAGGATATAACTTTATTTTACCCATTTACTGAACAGCATCTGAACAACAAAGACCAAATTTTGAAGCCTACTTTCATAAACGCTAAACACTAATTAAAATCTCACAAACGACATTTTGTCGGCTGATATTCTGCGCAAAACAAAATATTGTTTCTAATATTAATTGCTGTGAAAATTTCATATTTTACTCGTTACGTCTATTGTACTGTATGTAAATTTTGATAATACTTCCTTCACGATTCTTGTGCCACTCGCTGGTTAGCTTAGCCCCGGTTAACGTTCGAGTTTCCAGCAAATTTAATTCTGATGTATAGTTTGTTTAAAGTATACGTTTACGTATACGGCTTGTATGGATCCAGGCCGCATAAATAACAGGTGCGAAATTTGAACTCTGTACTATTCTATGCTGTAGTGACTCGAATAAGAGATGGTCCCCATTTTGAGTTCTAATCAATAGGAGTCCGTACGCGGATAGAGCCCGTAAACACTAATTAGAGTCCATAATTGTCAATTATCTCTAACTGTAGTGCATAAATGACTCCAGGACCAAATAAAGTAGAGTTAGAAACCTAAAAGCGTACTTAAAACTTGAAAGTAACATTCCAAAGTGTAACCTTGCATGATCGATCGAGCTGTTGGTACAAGAGAAACGTTTAATTCAACGGATAGTTGCAATACTGGATATATTTCAGTAATGAAGGGAAGCGCGAGGCGGGCTGAAAATAAATAGCAGGTCAAATCCGAATCACAAGGGGCACCCTCTGGAGAAACCAAATAAATATCACTTAGAGCCTATACTGCTCAAAAATATAACACACAGCGGAAGGTCAGTATTGCCCAAAAGAGAGAATGACATAAGAGATGAGTATTAGGTCCAACTAACAAAAGGCGGCGGATGGTGGGTTAAAAATAAATAACAGTCCGTAATCGAATAACAAAGGGATAGCCTCTGGAGAGGCCAAATAAGTATCAGTCGCCCCATCTTATTCGGGTCACTACAGTACCAGTATAGCCACAAGTGCCAATCTTACGCTGAAAGCAGTCTCATTGTCCTGGGACGGGAATGTACCATGAGTACACACAACTAATATTATTAGGTGAGTTGGAACAGTGGGGACAGTTGGGAAAGCGGGACTGTGGTAGAGATGGCACGTTTGATACAGTGGGACAGTTGGTACAAGGGACAGTTGGGAGAACGGAACAGTTAAGGCACGTGAAAAGTTGATGATTTGTTAGTTTCAAGGTCCTAAATCACAACTTTGTTCTGTTCTTTCTAGATGTTACGCTGATAGATCCGATTTAGTAACACGGCCGGTTGAATATTTACTGCCCCAAGACAATACCGGATATAACACCGAAATATAACACACTTACGACAAACGATTGTAAGATGTCCTAATTGCAGCAGCCTGATCCAAAATTTCTTGTAAAAACCGTGCCTAAATTGTGGTCAAATCCATCCACTGGATCACAATATCCAAAATTTCTCCAAATTTCCCCGAATGTCGTGCAAATCTATCCTGTAGGATTACACACATAATTCTTCAGATCCCAAAAACCCTGTCAAACTAACCCCGTTAGAATGGCTATCTCCGGTTTAAGAATAGTGAAACCAACCCCGTTAAATCAATAGACTTTCAACAAACTCCTAGATTCCCGACGTTTCCCCAATTATTCCATAAAACCCCAGTCTTTAAAATACTGTGAAATCATGCGTCATGCGCAACCCCAGAACAAAACTATTTCTCTTGGTTTGCTTTACATCTCAAGCCTCTGTGGCAATCCTACTCCAGCAATAATCTCAAAACTAAATCGAAATATAAGTCCACAAACTGTCAATACACAATGTAAAGCTCTGCTAGATTGACTCTGGTCCTGGCTACTCTTCCCTGGTGTTTCGACCTAATTTGTATGCCGCAACCGAAAGTGTATTTCGCCCAGGTGTACAAAATAGGCCGAGACAACCATAAACAACTACAATAAATAATAACATCAACCACAATTAGTCAATCGCCCCCCATTGTGCTGTAGCCTAGCTATGTCCTATCCCACCCCACGCCATAAAACAATATTTGTCTGCTATTATCATGTGTGGACTACTTTTTGTTCTTCAATATCATATTATATTCGAGGTATTGTCTGCGAACATCATATGGCATATTTTCAGACTGAATTTTTGAATTTTAAACTATGGTTCTAAGCGATTTTGTGTCAAAAAAGATTTGCAGGCGTGTATTTGGCATTTAAAGCACATTTTCGCCACAGCCGTCTAACTTTCATTCGTTTATTAGTAACCAAAAGTTGCACGGTACCGCTACATATCACATGATATTCGTTGAAATTTTAGAATATCATATGATATTCACATAAATGTCCCACATTGTGGCGTGACATACCGTCACTTGTGCACATTGATCATTTGAGAGTGGCGGTTTGTAAGGTAATGTCATATGACATTCGAGCTTTGTCAGTTGATCCGATATGAAAGCCCGAATTTTAACTTTGGCGTCGAATCAACATAGGACAAACCGTGACCCGCCTGCCCGACTATAACGTGAACCCCGCATAATGCTCCCTTGAGACACACAGCCTCTCCTACATAGACTACTCCGGTGGTAATTCTATTCCAACATATTTATTCAGCTTTAACTCAACTTCTTGCCGCACATCTTTTTATTGCGCTTTGGCTAATTTTTCCGCTCTAACCCGGCGTTCCGTTTCAGTGGGGATAGTTGTACAGCGGGACAGTTGGGACGGCAGGAACAGTGGGGACATTTGGACAGCGGGGCAGTTGGACGGTTCAGCGGGGACTGTTGGGACAGTGGGAATAGGTTGAACAGTGGGCACATTAGAGAGCATTTGAATTAAAAAAAGTTAATTGCTGATTTTTGGCTATGTTTAGGCTTAGGTATAGCCTCATCCTTACGCTTAGGCTTAGGCCTACGCGCTTGAATACTATTATACTATTGTTACGGCCATGATCTAGACATCTATACATTGGCCCCAATTTTTAAATAACAAATCGAAATTTTTAGATTTGTATCAGAATTCAAAACGATTTTTTCAAAATTTAAATTAAATAAAATTGCTTGCTTTTCATTGGAGATATTCGTTGACTTATACTATATTCATGATAAATATATAAGCACTTTTAACTTTTTCTCACCACAAGAGAAAAACTTTCATAAACACAAAATGCTATTGGGTTATCAGGAGTGGTGCCACACCCTTATCTCTCGCAAGTTCTGGGGATCCAAAGCTGGATGCGGCCGGGCTGTCGCCCCCAAAACGCCCAACTAAACAATTCATTATTGCAATGCTTATAAAATATAGCGAAATCCTTTTAACATGTATTTTTGACATTCAAGGCTTGCGGGGCGGTGGATCCTATCCTGCTTAGGGTCGTTTGAAACTGGGGATCAGGGGGGGCTGCAACCCTATTGTATTTAAAGATAAAAAGCTGTCCCTACTACACCGTACACTCAGAATGTATGATATACATATACACTTATAATATATCATATATTTGGCTGTACATATGTTAACACGATTGCATAAGTGTCCGCTACCGGCTTACTGCTGTCCCTCACGATGGGATGGTCGTTATGGTTACATGAGCCACCTCAAGAATAAGTATCATACGCTAACACAATTGAACGATGCTTTATTGAATGACAAATGTAAATCAGGATTGAGATTTGTCATGGTTCAAGCGTGAAATACGTTCTACATTTTGGCTGTAGTAAGCTATTCAAACTCATTTCAAAACCAAACTTACTTTAAACCGTATTCAAAGGTGCAAATTTTTGCAACAAAAACTTGTGTGTGCAACATGCATGCACAAGTATTGTAGTCAATCGAAAACTGTTGAGCGCGTCTTAAGTTAATTCAGAGTTTTTGAATTTATTGAAGAAGTTTGAATTAATTCAAACATTAAACTTGTTTGATATTTTGCACTTTTGCAGTATACGGCCATTGTCACGGGGCTTGTTTTTCATTTTTATGTACTAAAACGAAATTGGTATGAAAGCGTTTTCAAGTCGGGAAATTTTAAGCATGGTCTTCTTTTACGCGTGAATCTATCGTGCAGGTGAAACTTGCAGCTGCATGTTTTTTAAAAAATTCTTTCGAACAACTTGCAGTTGCAATTTATTTATGATGAATATAAGCGAAGAATTAATTCATAGGTATAAATAGTCTTGCAAGTCGAATTAATGAATGATCATTGGCTGAACAGATAATTTGTAGCGTATCCTTTGTATTTATTGCAATAGTCTCGCAAATTATTAACAGAAATTCATGTCAAGATTCATAATGAATGCTGTTTCCTTGCGAATACTTGCAACTACAAGAAACTCGTGCAAAGTGCAGCTGTGAGTACTCGCAGCAAAAAACTTGTACGTGTGAATAGGGTTTTAACAAAGTTTAGATTTCGCTGATTTTTTGGCTATTCTGCTAAACTTCTACTCACACAGAGAATACTCGCGAATTCCGAGGAGGTAATCCTAGCATGTGAAACTTGATCTTAAATGAACTTTAGAAGGTTTGAATAACAATTAAAGCTAACCAAACCTTGAATTAGTTTATTTCATTAAAATTTTATTTTCTATTTCGTTTCAAGTAGTCTGTGACAGTATGCTGACCCACTCCAACGGTTGTTTGGGTACGAAAACAAAATTTACAACCAAACAAAAACCGGTTTGTGTTCTGGTTTACGATCGCTGAAAACTGAAATAGAAATTAAGTTTGTTTATTTTCACAATTTTGTTGAGAAACAAATTTTGTTCTATTTTTAGTTTTATTTTCGCTTTTAAAAGTAATTAATTTAGGACTATTGCCCGTATCACTGCCTCATCGTAACAGGTGCTGTACACGAACGAAAGCAAGCTTATTTGGTACATTTAAACGTAACATAAGTATTAAAGGCTACTGTACACTTTTTCCCTACATTTATAGTGACTGGATATGTTTACACGTAAGCTCAGGTTTAGGCTTAGATAAACCTTTGGGAAAGTTTACGCTTAGGCTTAGGCTTATGTTGTATGTCTCATCTAAAAAGCTAAGTCTAAGCCTAAGCTTGAGTCCAAGCGTATTATCCTGTGGTGTAAATATGCAAGAAAGAAAATGAATATTAAAATTTGGCATATTTCTCAGCCATCGTATGTTTCAAACAGAATCTATAGATAAGATAATGGGTTCAGTGGATTCAGGCTCATCTGGAAAATTTCTGCCCTCTTTGCAACAGTTCCGAAACCATTGTATGGAAGTCGTAAAATTTACTTTAAGGTCTCTTGCAAAGTGAACAGACTATGCGTTTTCTGATTTGCTATGCGTAGAACTCAAACATAGTAGCTCCGAATGCCGGAACAGACAATTAATTATTAAATGAACATTAGTATGCATCGCAGAATAAATTACTCCGACACTCTCTGTAAGTAGGTAGCGATACATTCGTGACCTACTTCGGAAAAGGTAACCTTGTGAAGCCGGAAACGGTTTAAATACTGACCGGAAACCGTTTTTGATAAAGTGCAGGCGGGTGCGCTCCATGAGTGATTGGTAAATGTTTTCTGTTGACCAGTTTTATGTAAAAAATGAATTTTTTTATGCACAGTAAATGAATATTGAACAACGGTCTCTGCGTAATAATTACGAAAGTTTTCCGACAATGTTTCTATTAAAAGCTTAATAACTTGTACTAAAAGGCAAGGAACGCGTTTCGTTTCACTTTTGTTACAATTTTCAGGAAAGCATTTCCAAAATTTCGCAGGCAATTTGCGTAAAAACCATACAACATTACAATATATTGCAGATATTGTCTGAAATTAACTAATTATCCATCGTTTTTACGACCTAATTTCGCCTCACCTCCGACTCCGGCAAGTTTCGTTGATCTCCGGCTCAGGCTGCTCCGGCTCCGGTATTTTTCATCTCCGGTTGCACCCTGCTTAGTGTTAACCGAGTATTTGTTCCTGTTTACGTTTCAGTGTCAGTTTTCGTTTTCATAATATTGAAACACCGAAAATTGCGTTATTATTCTGCTAATTTTAGTTCAGTTACAATTCACTGAAAAATTATGGTAATTTACAATTCAACTACGCCGACATTATTCATTGAAACAAAAATAATAAAATTCTTCAACAATATTTAGATTTCACTGTAAATTCACTATCTTTTGTAGAAAATTTTGCAAAACCTAAAAACAATACATGCTAGGAAGGTTTTATATTGAAATATCAGTCAACAAATCTTTGTTCTGCATCTCGGCGCACAATAAAAATTAAGATAAAATTTTAGTGAAAACATAGAAATTTTCGGCCAAAGTTTGACCAGTGAAACAGCTTGAAAAATTTTATCACTGACTTCGTCCATAGTAAAGGATATAAACGTAAATTCCAATGTTACTTTTAGGGGCGTAACAGTAGATTAAGCGTATTCCTAAGCCTAAGCCTAAACCTAAGCATTGCAAAGGTGTGTTCCTAAGCCTAAGCATAATGCAGGGTTCACGTCATAACCGGGGCAGCTTGGGACATGTTTTGTCCTTATTAGACTATTGGGTAACATTTTGTCTGCTTATTGACCCTATTTCATATTCAAAAATTCCAATTTGCTTGCTATTATCATATGTGGGTCACCTTTTATTCTTTGCATCTTAAGACAACATACCCAAATTATCCTATTGAATATCATATGATACTAAAATTCGAAATTTAAATTTTTGAATTCTGAGGCTGTCTTTCTAAACGATTTTGTGTCGGAAACAATTTGCAGGCGTGTATTTGGTATACAAAGCACGTTTGTGACACTGCCGTCCTGTTTTCCATTCATTTATATGCACCAAAAGATTACACTGCCCCGCTGAATAGCATATAATATTCGTATAAATGTCCCACATTATCACGTAACATACCGACTTTCAAATGTCTGCATACTTGAGATAACATCACCAAATTGTCCTGTTAAATATCATATACTAGAATTCGAAATTTGAATTTTTGAATTGTGACACTGTTTTGCTGAGCGGTTTTGAGCCAGAAATGAATTTGCAGACGTGTATTTGATATTTTAAGCACAGCTGTGCGTCTGCTGTCCGACTTTCCATCAATTTATTAGCGCCCGAAAATACACTGTCCTGTTGAATATCATAAGATATTCGTACAAATGTCTCTCAGTATCGCGTGACATACCGACTCTTGTACTCGTTGAACATTTGAGAGCTGTGGTTTGTAAGTTAATGTCATATGGCATTTGAGTTTTGTCTGTTGACTCGATATAAGAGCAAGAATTTTAACGTTGACTTCGAATCAACATAGAAAAAACCGTGCCCCGTCTGTCCCGGTTAAACGTGAATCCCGCATAAGCCTAAGCAAAAAATTTAATCTGGAATCTAAACGTACTCTTTTACAGATCCTCCAGAAACGTGGACGCCCCTAAAAGTAACGTGGGCCAACATAAATGTTGATCTCAATTTTCTACAGCCATGTTTTTAAATTCAAAACACTCTTAGAATTGATTTTGCGACAAAGCACAAACAAAGATACAGGTTGGTTTTATATGGTGTCGTGCGAAAACAACATCTCGGCCGAAAGTCAATGACTTTAATGAATGATGCAATCTATTTGATTAAACACCGCAAACATCGATAGATAAATAAAGAAAATAATAATAAAAACTCAAGTTCGAGAAACAGCAATAAATCAACGGGTAATATAAAAATCCGTGCCCTATTTACTAAAAAACAATTTTAGTGAACTATGATCTAAAATCTGCATCTAGTGTTGTAGTGACCGGAATAAGAGTGTGGCATTAAAAGGGGGTTGTCATTTTGAGCCTCAAACAATAGGAATCCGTAACCCTAATAAGTGTCCGTGCAAGGATAGAGTCGCTAAACACTAATTAAAGTCCATAAATGTCAATTATCCCGAATTGCAGTGCATAAATGACTCCAAGACCAAATATTTAGACTTCGAAATGTTAAACCGTATTTAAGTTTTGAAACTACATGCCTAAGTATAACCGTGCATTATCGCTCGAGCTTTGAATACAGTACGATAGTTGCAATACCGAATATATTTCAGTACCGAAGGAATGCGGACAGCGGGCTATCAATAAATATCAGTCCGTAACCGAATAACAGGGGAGCACACTCTGGAGAGACTTAATAAATAACAGTCCCCCCTCTTTATTCCGGTCACTACAGTAGTCTGCAACACAAAGGTCATAAACCTAGGTTATTATTGAGAAATCAAAGCAGTAAATGCTTCAAAATTGCCCCATGGCTTGTCGAGTAAAAGTGCGCAAATTAAAAATAGCAAAACCATAATTATTTCTTAGAACACTTGAATGACTTGGTAGACTTTCAAGTTTAGCCGGAGTTGGCCTTGAATGGTTTCCGACGGTACTTCATAACACTGGACAATCATTCAAAGTAAAACCAAATTCAGCTCGAACTTGAATAAAATCTAAAATTCAATTAGGTTTCACTAAAAATTCACAGGTCTGTTTGCCATTCTGTATTGCGCTTATAGCACAGAACCAAAAAGGAACACAAAGTTTTCGTAGTATAGGTACATATAGTCTTAAAGTTAGCTTAGCTTTATTGTACATTTGCAAACTACACAAGTAAAAAATATGACAACGAACGCGGACGTTAAGAAAGTGTTTAGTTTTAGGCAAATCATGCGACATATCCATGTGAATTGTTTTTCGAACTCTCTAATTTGTTCCATAAATCAAAATGTTTCAAGTTCAAAATTTTTTAGTCTGAAATTTTGAAGCAGTGCCGGTGTCACGGTACTGTAATGACCCGACTAAGAGGGGGGACTGATATTGATTTGGCCTCTCCAGATGGTACCCCCCTTGCTATTCCGTTACAGACTGTTATTTATTTTTAACCCAAGCTCCGCTGCCCTTCGTTACTGATATATATCCGGTACTGCAATAATCCGTCGAATTAAACGTTTATTTGTCTTGTGCCAATAGCTTGAGCGATAATACAAGGCAATATACTTAGGAATGTACTTTCAAAATTTAAGTACGCTTTAAAGTTTCGAAATCAAGTTATTTGGTCCTGGAGTCATTTATGCGCTACAATTACGGTTATTTGACACTTATGGACTCTAATTAGCGTTTAGGGACTGTATAGGCTTATGTACCCTTATTAGGCATACGGAATCCAATTGATTCGGACTCAAAATGGGGACCCCCTCTTATTACCCCTCCCCCTCTTATTCGGGTCAATACAGTAATTCTCAACCATTTTCATTTTTCTCCCAGAAAAAGTAAACCAGTTTAATTTTGCCCCACATGTCGGTTTGTCGAAAAGGAGAATTGAACGAAGGAAAAAATGCGTGAAACTTATTACACCAGTGTTCTAATTCTTCTGGGGGGAGGGGGTGAGAATTAAACGACAGTAAAATTATACCGTAACACCGGTAAGTGTCAGAAAGATTTCATTTACGGTACTATTTTATAGAAGAGACGATGGCATTATAAATGCCTCGATCTAACATATCGTATATAATGTATCGCTGTGACCACCTCAAAACCGGATTGAAAATATCAAATATTAGAAAACAATAGCAATTACATTAATCAAAAACCGTTTGCATTTTGCGGGTACAAAACCAAACTATTAATAGTCGTGGTGTGTTAAAACTGGTGGTATAGTATTGGATCGGGGTTCATCCAATCGGGGCCAACAATCCTAAACCATCAACAGTAATCACAAAACCAAAATTTTGTGCAATGCTTTAGTTTTGCAACTGGATTAAGCATTCGTTCGTTTAGCATGCGAGCTTTTTCGGTAGTTGCGGGCGGTTTCTTCCTGCGTAAATTTTTGTTTCCTCCAATAGTATCAGAAGAAACTGTGCCATTAGCGGTCATCTCGGCCGTTAAGTGTCTTATAATCAATTTTTCTGGTAATGAAGTAGTGTCGCATCAAGATAAACCAATTTGTACCAGTTTAAAAATATTGCCAACATTTGTCACAGCCAAGTTTGTAACTTCTTCGAAAGTGTGGATTACAGGTTTTTTTAACATAAATCTACAATTGGATATTTTAAAAAAATTCTCGAACTGTAAATAATAAGGAACGGGTGTTCAGGCATTTTGTAGAAATAAGAATACACAAATTGTCACGAAACGACCACTTTACTATTCAAATGAAACCTCCATAATGCATATTCGTTAGAAAACTACAAGATTATTCAGAAGTGCCGTCAAAGCAGAAACCCAATTTGACTAAACTAACCCGTGTACGCAAAGTTTGTAGCTCTTATGGTTGTTGACAAACAAAACTTTTCAGAAAGAATTATATTATAAACCTTATCCAAATCAGTTTAGGTTTGGTTTAGACACAGTTTATTATGCGAAGCTAAACGTAATTATGCTATCTGACCCTTGGAACAGAGTTTGAATATATGCTGATCATTCTGAGTGGTACATTTGCGTGCATTTAAATTTCGTTGCAAAGTAAACGGCCGACGAGAACTTAAATGTGTAATGTATGGTTAAAATCAAAACAGATATCAACAACTTTATGTTGTTTCAACGAACAAAAACTGGCCGTTTTTCGACAACACCACAAGTTGATTTGACTTTTGCCAAATTTTTGTCGTAGAATTTTCGCGACTGATTCTTCTTATTCTTTACAACGGTTCTCAAATTTCAGTACGGGTACGATACTCACTGGTGGCACAAGTTATATTTGCCGGAAATCACAAAAAAATATACTCGTTTATCAAACAAATACGAAATTTTGTTGTTTTTTTGTATTATTTTGAAACTAATAATATGCGATGTAAGCAGTGGTTGACATAGGAAAGAAATGCAAATAACAGAAATTCTGTTCGGTCTGTTTTGAATATAAAACATTTTTTTAATTGAATTGTATGATAAACGAAACCGATATGCAAACAAGGAAAATAGAAAATAGTTTACGAGGAAAATGATGTGACATTTTCCGTTTGTAATGGTCGTTATTTGTTGAGTTACCTGCACCAGGTATAAACAATTCTACTTGCAATAATATTGAATCCAAAACTACATATATTGTGAGCTGTGTATATCGGATTATTGATTGCTAGTGCTTGTAAAAACACTGCGTACCTTGGGTACTTTTACAGTAAAATGATTCATTTCCACAAAGCGAAGACTTTAAAGTCCGTCTTTTTATGAGTAAAAGTTGAATATTTAGTGTTGTGTTTCTGTATATTTTAGTCTGTCTCATGCTCTGAAATGTTTCGTTAAAACTATGTCAGTTTATTACCATTTGAAACTGTAAATGTATAAAACAAATGTTAAAACGTCTTTTCAGTATATGTTTTATGATTAATGACATTTTACATTGAAATTTTATGATACGGTATGTTTATAATTGACATCAGCATACAGTTCAACTGAGAAATTTGTTACGGTAGGGTGGTTTTAAGTAATTACCCAATAGAACGCTTAATTTTGACGCCTATAGATTTATAATTAAGTGGTTTTGAGTATATCAAAATTGTATGTTATGAATTTATTTAGCGGATATTAATTGTTGCTTTATGTAATTAATTTATTTTCCCGTATTGGTTTATATTCAGTAAGCTCAGTTTTTGTTGTTGGTTAACGGCTTAATGCAAAATTTCTGAAAGACCCAGAACTTATTCATTAATTGTGAATATTTAAAGCGTATTAAAACACTGCACGATTTGGTTTAGTGAAAAAATCATGACGTGGGATTAAGAACATAACAGTAGAGTGATTACGCTGTGGAAACCAATATTTAAATCTTTTAACTGTAGATTGCGTAGTGATGTTTATGACTATCGTGATCCACATTTATACTAGAAAAAATGCCTGAAAACAGGCAGTCTGGATATGTTTCAGAAATCCCTGTTCCCAAACTCGAACCAGAAAAAAGTTAAAAACTAGAGTTTGGATTTTGGGTTGGTTAAAACAATGTCTGAGCTATATGTATTTCGCTGTATATTCTTGGCGAGCTCAAAATTTTAAAATGCCAATTGCAGAAACACATCAGCGGCCATATTCAAGGGATTTGGAAAGTGAAAGTAAAAACAGCAATCTTCTAGCCTCAGAAGTTCGGGTGCACGTATACAACATTTGAAACACGGCCAAAATGTCACATCATACAACGCTGATGATTACCAAGGCATGTTACTGCAACGACCAAAATAGAATAAGAGACTGATGAGTTTCCAGATGGTACCCACTGTTATTCGGTGAACGGAGTGTTAGGTATTTATATTTAATTCACAATATGTTAGTTGGTTCCAAGTCCAACACCCTTCTTTTTATATCATTTCTTTTCGACAGGACGGGCTTGATCCAAAGCGTTTTATTGATTTCCATGCCCGTTAGTTTTTTCTAAATTAAAAAGTTATAATGTGGGTTGTCTGAAGTGCCTGTTACATATTCGAACTGTCTAGACCAACCACCTGCTTCGGTCTGAAAAATACTGCCAGTTTTGCCTTAGAGAAAATTTTCGAAATTGATTCTGAGGGCAAGCGTTAAACTTGGCGAAACCTTTATATAGAAAGGTCTGTGGTAATACAAATTATATTCTTTGAAAATATTTTTTTATGTTTTTAAACTTACAAATTTCATACTTGTTCATCAAAACGATGACAGGCATAATCGCTTTTACTTCTCATCAATTAGAATAGCTTACACAAAATGCCGCTGATATGTTTCTGTAATTGGCATTTTAAAATTTTGAGCTCGCCAAGAATATACAGCGAAATACATATAGCTCAGACATTGTTTTAACCAACCCAAAATCCAAACTCTAGTTTTTAACTTTTTTCTGGTTCGAGTTTGGGAACAGGGATTTCTGAAACATATCCAGACTGCCTGTTTTCAGGCATTTTTTCTAGTATCTTAATTTTTCCTGTGAAATTCAAATATCTTTGGAAAATCTGAACCGACGTGGGCTGAGGCTTAGGTTTAGGCTGCGGCTGCTAGGTTTAATCTTAGTCTTAAGCATGGGCTATCCAGAGATTTAGGTTAGGCTCAGGTTTTGGCTTATCCTTGATCCTAAGCTTAAGCTATAGTTTAGCTGCAGGCTTAGGTTTTGCATAGGCTTAACAGGCTCAAAGGCAGATAAAAATCAGGGGGCTCAGCCTCTCCGTGGCCAAATTGGTACGTTTTTAATACTACTCGGTATGAAACAACTCACCAACATTTAAAAACATTTTCTGTCATTACGTTGTCCGCGGGGCTGACGATCCCCAAACACTCACATTAAACAACAGTGTTGTGTAGTTACCACTTTTCTACTGGCAAGCCGGTCAGTGGCCAGCGAAGCCGGCCGATCATTGGCCGCCGGCCGTCCAATATACAAATTTTAGAACATTATCAAATATTTTTGTGGTATATATCGTTACGTTTCTAGCAGATATACTAATCATTTTAAGCTCAGTAATTCAAAAGGAAACGACTGTGGAATTCACGATAATTAAAACAAGTTCAGTAGTATTTCATAAGCTTTTACAGAAGACAGTTTACCGCACTGTTTCTAAGTATTTTATATACCAAAACATCTATGTAAAATATTGCCAATCGTTCTCCCTTCATGCAATTACGACAAAACATTCCATGATCAAAAAATTGGCCCATGTCCCGTGACAAAACAAACCGGAGGGCAGCATAAACCTAAACTAACTTTATTAATATTCAATCTATTAACTACAAAAATTTAACTTTTCAGAATCCTCCTTAATCGGTGAGAAAATCTGAGATAATTTAATCCGATTATTACTAATATTCCCTTTATTATTGTCAAAAAATATTTAAATATGTATTCCGGTGAAAGATTTCACCATATTTTTCTAAAAAGCAATGAAACTTAGATCATCTGAAGCGCTTTATCCCACCGTGAGCTGTAAAATACAATTGTAGCCAAAATAATTTCAACTAGTGATTCAATCTTAATATTGTCCATGATGATAATAGTAGGCAACATGACAGATTTCAACTAAAACTTATAGAATCAAAGTTTAAATGACGAAAAATATTAAATTAATGATTGTCACAATTTTTTAGATTTTTTCTGTGACAAGCAATTAATGGCTGGCCGGCCAACCGGCCAATACCTTTGGCCGGCGGGTCTGTGAATGCTTGACTGGCCGGTGTACAACGCTATTACTGTATTGACCCGAATAAGAGGGGGTTCCCATTTGAGTCCGAATCAGTTGGAGTCCGTATCCCTAATGAGAGTCCGTATGCGGATAGAGTCCCTAAGCTATAATTAGAGTTTATAAATGTCAAATAACCCTAATTTTAGTGCATAAATGACTCCAGGACCAAATAACTTGAGTTCGAAACTTTAAAGCGTACTTAAATTTTGAAAGTACATTCCTAAGTATAACCTTGTATTATCGCTCGAGCTATTGACAAAAGGCAAATAAATGTTTGATTCAACGGATAATTGCAGTACATGGATATATATCAGTAACGAAGGGCGGCGGAGCGTGGGTTAAAATAAATAACAGTCTGTAACCAAATAACAAGGGGGGTACCCTCTGGAGAGGCCAAATAAATATCAGTCCCCCTCTTATTCGG
>JASANG010001417.1:0-17938 GCA_030248215.1 Enoplolaimus lenunculus
TTAACTAGCAATTTTGCTTTACCTAAATTCTAGCAAATTTTGTCAACATCCGATGCCGGTATTTTCAATAGAGCTTGCATCCTGCTAAACACTCAAATCCAATAATAGGAAAACGATCATTCGAAAATTAATAATAAATTGCAAAAAATGTAGACCGTCTTAAACTTCAATCTAAATTTATGTTAATATTTCAAAAAGAAGAGCTGGAAGTAAATAAAGTGTCAAACGCACCCAATGTTTTGAGCTGTGAGTTTTTCGGGTGTTTTGCTTTGTTGCAAATATGTTTAGGTAACGAAATCCAGAATTGTCGCTGAATAAATTATAACACTAATTTAGACATTTCTAATCTCACAAAACGTTAGAAATAAGCTTCCAACCTATATCAAGTACCTATGTGTCGAACTGTAGTGACCCGAATAAGAGGGGGGGGACTGATGCTTATTTGGCCTCTCCAGAGGGTACCCCCCTTGTTATTCGGTTACGGACTGTTATTTATTTTCAACCCACGCTCCGCTGCCCTTCGTTACTGATATATATCCGGTACTGCAATTATCCGTTGAATTAAACGTTTATTTGTCTTGTGTCAATAGCTTGAGCGATAATACAAGGTTATACTTAGGAGTGTACTTTCAAAATTTAAGTACGCTTTAAAGTTTGGAACTCAAACTATTTGGTCTTGAAGTCATTTATGCGCTGCAATTAGGGTTAATTGTCATTTATGGACTCTAATTAGGTATCAGGACTCCAATTGATTCGGACTCAAAACGGGAACCACCTCTTATTACCCCTCCGCCTGTTATTCGGGTCAGTACAGTACTATAGATAAAATTGGAAACATATTCTTTTCAAACCACGCTTTTTGGGGCACTTTTGCTACTCGTTTTAATACGTTTTAAAGCAGACGTTGCTTTCTTTTTCAACTTTAGACATTGCCATAGATGAGACAAACAAAAAATTGATTTTTTGAAAAATTATGTTAAAGCAGTTTTACATTGCTTGCGTCCGCTTTAAAGTTAAAAATTGTACAAATGATACAAAATATTCGGGGCGCTTTTGCTCAGCTGTATTAAAAACTGTGTTTGATGCTTAAGTCATGTCGAGCAATTTATAAAAGTGGTGAATCCGTTATATTTATTATTCATAACATGATAACCGACTCAGGGGGTGGTGCTATACTTATCGTGCGACGCCGTCGGTCACCGTTCGTAGCTGTCTGTAGCCGTCCATGCCGCACGGTGTCGAACAGTGAGGTGACTGACCACAACGTACGGTGATGTACGACGATATAGTGGCAGCCGGTGCCGGATGCCATATGATTAATATCAAAAACTATATCACACGTGCAAATTGCATCTGCAAGTTCTGCAAATACATGCACTGTATGCCTGGGATTACAATCAACCTGCTCAATAAGAGTGATCATAAGGGTGGAACGTTTCATTCATTTCGCCAATTCTAACAGAGAACCCCTAAGAAAAAAGAACCGTACTGACTTTATAATTCCAACTGCCAGCGTTTCGACTTGTTGCTCACGAACCTAAATAAGTATTTGACACTACTGGCAATTCGGCTGTCTTAAACGCCAATTGCTTAGAACAACAAGAAGAACTACTAGGAAGTAAACGAAATCTGATTAGATGATGTGAAAATAAAACAGGGTGTTCCTTACTCGTTGAAGATATATATTTGTTGAGATTATTATTCAGGCGGTCCTGAAAGAGAATTTTTATTAAAACAACACAGGCCAAATATGTGTTCAGGGTACAACCTCTCCGACAGAAGATAGTGCCAATTAATACTAAGAAAACGGTGGCAGAGGTCGCCCCATCGCTCAACTCTCTGATAGTAGTGCTGTGAAAGAATCGTAAACGCAAATAATAATTTTATGAAGAATATGTTCTAATTGAAATCTGACAATTTTCTATGAAAATTAATCAAATGAATCCATACAACTTTTTAGACGACTATAATTGTACTTTTTTCTCGCTAAAAGCATTTGTAATCTCAATATTTTCATCAAAATCCAGCTGAAAAGCCATTAGGTTTAGCCGATGATCGAAAAAGACTTCCGCCAATTACCAACTGGAATTATTTATTTTAATAAAAAACATCAACCGGGTCTGGTAAATTTCCCTCACAATTTAGGGTAAATCCTCAGTTTTAGACAGGGGCATAGAGTAGAAAATATGATTAACACTTGTGGCGGAATGGGCAACCGAAACCTTTTACTCAAGCCCAAATCTTAGCCTGAGGTTGTAGAGTACGTGGTGCGGGGAGATATCAGCAATTAACCTAAACACAAATCAGTTATTGTAAAGACAAAGGTGGAAAATTTGAATGCTGCCCACTCTCAGCTCCTTTAACTTTACTGGATGTTACCTTTAACCAGGACGAGAGGTCTCCCCGTGTCCGGAGTGGGTACATCCGGGGTCGACATCCTTGGAAGTAATCGCGAAGTCCATAGGGTCCAGTGTGCACACAGTAAGAGTGAACAAACAGAGCCGGGGCACCCTTCGGAGAGTGGCCGTTCCATCCGCATTCAGGAAACTCGCCAGCGTGGATCCCGCCAACGAGCTTCCATCCAGCGGATGTTGTGCACTGGACAGCCAAACTCCCCGACAAGGACGCCCCTAAACACCGAGTGATCACACTCACTGGTTACACCCCTATGAGTGGATCAGCCCGACTCCTAGCCGCCTTTATTAGGCGGCAAAGCCGCGGGTCCGGTTCCGTAGGAGGATGCGCCGCGCCGACTAAGGACTTGCTACTATAAAACGCCCTTTTACTGCCACCCTGAGAGATGAAGGCGGGACCTCCCAGCTATTACGGTGGGCTTACACGGGACCGAAACAACCAAGAATCACTACTACGACAAATATGGGGGCTTCCACGGAACCGGGCCGATAAAACAGGCCGCAATCGCAGCTTGCACATTAGACACCAGGTGGATGACCGGATACCTAGCGGACCCGTCCGGCTGCATGACGGCGAGCCGCGCACCGTCCCAATGGGAATAATAACTTAAGCTAAGAGGTTTTAACTAAACTTAGGCTTAAGTGCGCAATACTAACTTAGGGTTAACTAAAATTACCCGACTAAGCACTCTAACTAGAAGAAACGCAAGAAATCATCACCCGCCAGTTATGCGATTGTCCACCTCGCCACGGGCAGATCAGCCCAGGATACGCCTATAACTCTTATGTGTGTGTCTAATTCGCACTCGGGGTAAATAATCGAAAAATGTGGGCTAGATATTGGATACAAATTTCATGGGGGAGGCAATTAGAATTTGCTTACAGGAACTACACCAACTTTGTGAACACTTTATTGAAAGAACGTAAATACACTGGCAGTCAAGGCCATTTATGGCAGAAAGAAAGTTGAAAAACTAACAAAATGACATGTAAACCACTGTGTAACAATTACCTCGTCGGTTTCCCGTTCCGCACCAGGTGCGCTCGCTGATTTAGGCACCGGTGCCGGCAGGGCGGTCGCCTGCCGAACACCGGAGCTGGAGGGGCGAAATTCATCTGCATCGGGGTTGAGATCTGTAGACGTTGAGCATGTTGCGCGTATGTCCGCTCCCAGAGCTTGAAAGGACGGCACTCGGTTTCTTTGGAATAGAATCTTGAGCCATTTTTAAAAAGGTTAACTAGACGAATCATATCACATAAATATTATAAGTAACCTGAATGCAATTGGGTTAAAACCTATCAGATTCCGAATCCGGCAATCGATTTTACACGTAAATAAACCACAAAATATACTTACTATTATCTCCGGTGTTGAAAATGTAGGAATCGGTAACGGCGGCAGGTCAGGCCGATCGGCGCTTAAACCTGCCCAGCACGGGTGTTGCAGAACTGTCCAACCACAGAAATCCATACCAGTTGCCCAGGACCAACCCAGCCGCGATCGCAAGCGGGCGGCCTGTGCAACTGCAAAATTTGAAATCATTTAAGAAACAATCGATAAAAACACACAAAAATGAAACTTTCAACTCCAGATTTACTACCTCCTACTGCTGGGCAGATTTAAACGCACTGTTCTAATTTGTAACTATTTTGCATAACCGGTCCGCGGATCCCGGACCGGTTATCATAATTTTAATACCATTTTCAAAAACCACCCAACATTCCCAAAAGACCAACCGCTCCAAAATAAAACTAAACACAATTCAACACGAGAATTAACAAATACCCAGAACTAATACACCGCTAAACTTTACACAAAACATACTAACTATGCCAACTAAATAAAACATTATCACCACACAACACAAAATTTTAAAACCACACATATACAAACTAAACAAACCAATAAATACTACACAATAATGAAAATGTCAAGAGACTTTATTCAACACTCGTAGCTATGCATCATCAACTCTGCCGAAATTTCACTCTCAATTTTAGATAAAATTTCATGAGATTTTTAACAAAACCGGGCAAATCGGCCCTGCCCAAGCTGAATCCAGCTTGGGCTAAACTTTTCAAACGTTTACAAATAGTTATATCAACTATTTAGTCTTTCAAGAGCTAATCAACTCTTATACACTAGTAAGTTCGATATTTTCAGCCGAGTAAAACACCACCAAAAGTATTCAAAACTTAATAAACCGAATGAAAAGAGACTTAATCAAGTCGATTCTATCCCATTTCGAATACTATTTCACGCTTAAACCCCAAACGGTCCAAAAACAACAACAAGGACGCAATTTGAGCACCCGGTTATCGCTTCGCGGGATTTGGTATGTGTGATAACTTTTGTCGTCAGGTACTGCATAGGCGTTCCCTGAATCCAGGGCGTCGCTTGGTGCGTTGTCGCAGTGTGCCTCTTGGGCGAGTTGTTGGGTATGTCCGCATCTGCTGATTCCCTTCCTGTCTTTGGACAGCGCTTTTTAGTTGCCGAGCGCAACTCCCGATGAGGACATCGGGCATTAAAGAAGGGGGATGTAGAGATGTGGATATGTCCATCATCTTGTATAGGTTCGAAAACTTAGTATGCGACATCGGGTGAGCACCGAATTCTGGTGTGAGATGCTTTTCTGCACAGTATGATGTGAGTTGATCAGAAAAGGGCGGGTGGACCCTGGAAGCGTCGCCACTGATCTGTGGAATCGCTGTCCGGTAAGCCCAAAGCTCGGTGGGTGCAGAAATTGAAGGCTCTAGATCGAGAGGCTTGCTTGCGGCGTCGGAATTGCAGTAATGAATAAGGTAAAATCGGGATAACTCGATAAATCTTGTGAGGCGAGCATTTGGGTGTTTTAAGCGTGAAATAGTGTTGAAACGGATAGAATCGACTTGATTAAGTCCCTTTTCATTCGGTTTACTAAGTTTTGAATACTTTTGGTGGTGTTTTATTCGGCTGAAAATATCGAACTTACTAGTGTAAGAGTTGATTAACTCTGAGAGACTAAATAGTTGATATAACTATTTGTAAACGTTCTGAAAAGTTTAGCCCAAGCTGGATTCAGCTTGGGCAGGGCCGATTTGCCCGGTTTTGTTAAAAATCTCATGAAATATTATCTAAAATTGAGTGCGAGATCTCGCAGAGTTGACGATGCATAGCTACCGAGTGTTGAATAAAGTCTCTTGAATTTTCATTGTTGTGTAGTTTTATTGGTTTATTCAGATGTATTGTGTGAGTTTAAAATTCATTTTGTGTGTGATAAGTGTTATTTAGTTGGCATAGTTAGTATATTGTGTAAATTTAGCGGTGCAGTAGATCTGGGTTGGAATTCTCTTGTTGAAGGTTTAGTTTTATTTCAAGCGGTGGGTTTTTGAATGCTTGGCGGATTTTTGAAGTGGTGTTCAAAAATATGATAACCGGTCCGGGATCCGCGGACCGGTTATGCAAAATAGTTACCAAACTTAGAACAGTGCGTTCAAATCTGCCCAGCAGTACTTTGGAGGTAGTAAATCGTGAGTTGGAAGTTCATTTTTCGTGTGTTTTCTATCGATTGTTTTTAAATGATTTCAAACTTTGCAGTTGCACAGGCCGCCCGCTTGCGATCGCGGGTGGGTTGGTCCTGGGCAACTGGTATAGATTTCTGTGGTTGGACAGTTTTGCAACACCCGTGCTGGGCAGGTTTAAGCGCCGATCGGCCTGATCTGCCGCCGTTACCGATTCCTACGTTTTCAACACCGGAGATAATAGTAAGTATATTTTACGATTTATTTGCGTGTAGAATCGATTACCGGATTCGGAATCTGATAGGTTTTAACCCAATTGCATTCAGGGATTTTTCGTAATATTTATGTGATATAATTCGTCTAGTTAACCTTTTAAAAATGGCTCAAGATTCTATTCCAAAGAAACCGGTGCCGTCCTTTCAAGCTCTGGGAGCGGACATACGCGCAACATGCTCAACGTCTACAGATCTCAACCCCGATGCAGACGAATTTCGTCCTTCCAGCTCCGGTGTTCGGCAGGCGATCGCCCTGCCGGCACCGGTGCCCAAATCAGCGAGCGCACCTAGTGCGGAACGGGAAACCGACGAGGTAATTGTCAGACAGTTGTTTACATGTTATTTTGTTAGTTTTTCAACTCTCTTTCTGCCATAAATGGCCTTGACTGCCAGTGCATTTACATTCTTTCAATAAAGTGTTCACAAAACTGGCGTAGTTATTGTAAGCTAACTCTAATTGCCTCCACGAAATTTGTATCCAATATCTAGCCCACATTTTTCGATTATTTACCCAGAGTGCGAATTAGACACACACACATAAGAGTCGCATGCGTATATTGGGCTGATCTGCCCGGGGCGAGGTGGATAAGCGCATAACTGGCGGGTAATGATTTCTTGCGTTTCTTCTAGTTAAAGTGCTTGGTCGAGTAATTTTAGTTAACCCTAAGTTAGTATTGCGCACTTAAGCCTAAGTTTAGTTAAAACCTCTTAGCTGAAGTTATTATTCCCATTGCGACGGTGCGCGGCTCGCCGTCATGCAGCCGGACGGGTCCGCCAGGTATCCGGTCATCCACCTGGTGTCTAATGTGCAAGCTGCGATTGCGGCCTGTTTTATTGGCCCGGTTCCGTAGAAGCCCCCATATTTGTCATAGTAGTGATTCTTGGTTGTTTTGGTCCCGTGTAAGCCCACCGTAATAGCTGGGAGGTCCCGCCTTCATCTCCCAGGGTGGCAGTAAAAGGGCGTTTTATCGTAGCACCCCAGAAATCGTCGCGGCGTATCCTCCTACGGAACCGGACCCGCGGCTTTGCCGCCTAATAAAGGCGGCTAGGATTCGGCTGATCCACTCATAGGGGTGTAACCAGTGAGTGTGATCACTCGGTGTTTAGGGGCGTCCGTCGGGGAGTTTGGCTGTCCAGTGCACAACATCCGCTGGATGGAAACTCGTTGGCGGGATCCACGCCGGCGAGTTTCCTGAATGTGGATGGGACGGCCACTCTTCGTCGGGGGTCCCGGCTCTGTTTGTTCACTCTTACTGTGTGCACACTGGACCCTATGGACTTCGCGATTACTTCCAAGGATGTCGACCCGGATGTACCCACTCCGGACACGGGGAGACCTCTCGTCCTGGTTAAAGGTAACATCCAGTAAAGTTAAAGGAGCTGAGAGTGGGCAGCATTCAAATTTTCCACCTTTATCTTTACAATAACTGATTTGGTTCCATGCAAATCTCTGACAGCGCCCCGTACACTCACTCCACAACCTTAGGTAAAGACTTGGGTTTTAGGAAAAGGTTTCGTAAGCCTAAGCCTTCACAAGTTAAAATCTTTGCCTGAACTCTAAGCCTGTGCCTAAACTTGAGCATTTACCTTAAATGTGTAGGGAAATTTACAAGACCCGGTTGATGTTTTTTATTAAAATAAATAATTCCAGTCGGTAATTGGCGGAAGTCTTTTTCGATCATCGGCTAAACCTAATGGCTTTTCAGCTGGATTTTGATGAAAATATTGAGATTACAAATGCTTTTAGCGAGAAAAAAATACAATTATAGTCGTCTAAAAAGTTGTACGGATTCATTTGATTAATTTTCATAGAAAATTGTCAGATTTCAATTAGAACATATTCTTCATAAAATTATTATTTGCGTTTACGATTCTTTCACAGCACTACTATCAGAGACTTGAGCGATGGGGCGACCTCTGCCACCGTTTTCTTAGTATTAATTGGCACTATCTACTGTCGGAGAGGTTGTACCCTGAACACATATTTGGCCTGTGGTGTTTTAATAAAAAATTCTCTTTCAGGACCGCCTGGACAACAACTCCAACAAACACACACTTTCAACCAGTAAGGAACACCCTGTTTTATTTTCACATCATCTAATCAGATTTCGTTTACTTCCTAGTAGTTCTTCTTGTTGTTCTAAGCAATTGGCGTTTAAGACAGCCGAATTGCCAGTAGTGTCAAATACTTATTTAGGTTCGTGAGCAACAAGTCGAAACGCTGGCAGTTGGAATTATAAAGTCAGTACGGTTCTTTTCTCGCAGGGGTTCTCTGTTAGAATTGGCGAAATGAATGAAACGTTCCACCCTTATGATCACTCTTATTGAGCAGGTTGATTGTAATCCCAGGCATACAGTGCATGTATTTGCAGAACTCGCAGATGCAATTTGCACGTGTGATATAGTTTTTGATATTAATCATATGGCATCCGGCACCGGCTGCCACTATATCGTCGTACATCACCGTACGTTGTGGTCAGTCACCTCACTGTTCGACACCGTGCGGCATGGACGGCTACAGACAGCTACGAACGGTGACCGACGGCGTCGCACGATAAGTATAGCACCACCCCCTAATGCGGATTTTATGTCATGACAATAAATATAACGGATTCACCACTTTTATAAATTGCTCGACATGACTTAAGCATCAAACACAGTTTTTAATACAGCTGAGCAAAAGCGCCCCGAATATTTTGTATCATTTGTATATTTTTAACTTTAAAGCGGACGCAAGCAATGTAAAACTGCTTTAACATAATTTTTCAAAAAATCAATTTTTTGTTTGTCTCATCTATGGCAATGTCTAAAGTTGAAAAAGAAAGCAACGTCTGCTTTAAAACGTATTAAAACGAGTAGCAAAAGTGCCCCAAAAAGCGTGGTTTGAAAAGAATATGTTTCCAATTTTATCTATAGTACTGTACTGACCCGAATAACAGGCGGAGGGGTAATAAGAGGTGGGTCCCGTTTTGAGTCCGAATCAATTGGAGTCCTGATACCTAATTAGAGTCCATAAATGACAATTAACCCTAATTGCAGCGCATAAATGACTTCAAGACCAAATAGTTTGAGTTCCAAACTTTAAAGCGTACTTAAATTTTGAAAGTACACTCCTAAGTATAACCTTGTATTATCGCTCAAGCTATTGACACAAGACAAATAAACGTTTAATTCAACGGATAATTGCAGTACCGGATATATATCAGTAACGAAGGGCAGCGGAGCGTGGGTTGAAAATAAATAACAGTCCGTAACCGAATAACAAGGGGGGTACCCTCTGGAGAGGCCAAATAAGCATCAGTCCCCCCCCTCTTATTCGGGTCACTACAGTACGACACATAGGTACAAGATATAGGTTGGAAGCTTATTTCTAACGTTTTGTGAGATTAGAAAAGTCTAAATTAGTGTTATAATTTATTCAGCGACAATTCTGGATTTCGTTACTGAAACATATTTGCAACAAAGCAAAACACCCGAAAAACTCACAGCTCAAAACATTGGGTGCGTTTGACACTTTATTTACTTCCAGCTCTTCTTTTTGAAATATTAACATAAATTTAGATTGAAGTTTAAGACGGTCTACATTTTTTGCAATTTATTATTAATTTTCGAATGATCGTTTTCCTATTATTGGATTTGAGTGTTTAGCAGGATGCAAGCTCTATTGAAAATACCGGCATCGGATGTTGACAAAATTTGCTAGAATTTAGGTAAAGCAAAATTGCTAGTTAATGTAATTTTGATTTCGCTAAGCATTCGTATTTTGGGCCCATGTAAAGATCAGGGCGGAACGTTTTTCTGTGGGACTAGAAAAATGTAAGCTTAAGCATTAGACAATTTTTTCCTTGGCTTAGGTTTAGGCTTAGGCTTAGACTTATGAATATGCTTATAATACTGTTCTGCCGCTGTTCTTTACATTGGCCGAATATTGATACCAATGTGAAAAGTTGGGTTTAAGGATTACCAATCTCACAAGCAATTAAAAGTTCAAAGTTTTTGAAGGTTACCTCCGAAACTTCTAAAACTCAAATCTAAACGGCAAACATAAAATATCTGCTCACGTTAAAATTTTAGATGTTCGACTGTCTGCCGGAAAAAGTTCAGCTTTTGAGCTAAAAAATTTCAAAGCAGATTCAAAAATTAATTTTTGACTTTTGCTTATATTTCGGCACCAACTATACGACCAGCTATATAATAACTATACAAAAATCGCAAACTTCCATTATTAGCTAAATTTCGTGTGTCTCACAACAACTGAACGTAAACTAATTTTTTAACAAAAATAGATTTATGCTACAACAACCATCTGTGTGATTTTATATATGCACATAACGGGTGTAAAACAGTTTTGTGGTTGAAATAACAAGTTTAGAGCGAGTCTAAAACTTTACTAGAGTGCAAAATTTAGCTAGCGCAGGATTGATCCGCCTTGTTCCCACTCTAGCTACTGGCCCAAGCAATATGTCAAAATTTTTCGTTAACCGGTCCATTTTTATAGATGATGGCCGACAATTTCCCGTGGAAGTTGTTAAACTTAAGTTTCAGACTATTCTTTGCTTACGGTTAGTTTTAGCCTTATTAATATGTGTATTCTTTATGCTAAATCCATTGCTTTGGTTTAGGCTTATTAATATTCGTATGCACAGTTACAGCCCTCATCTGTACGCTGGTTTGTTGACCGGTTAACGTAACGCTTTAAGTTGATAAAAACTGCATCTTCCCACCCCCCGATTCCGTTCAGCAATATTTGTTCATTTCTATTTCATGTAGCCTCAGAAATATCTATATATCTTTCGATGCGTAATTAATTTTAATAAAGAACAAAACCTACATAAACTATTGACTTGAAGCTAGTAAGCCCTTTATTCTGTTTTCTATACAAAATATGTAGTTAGTTTTTTAATTTAAGTTTTTATGTGTTTCGTTGCCTTATTTCCAATTAAATAATAAGCTATTTTTACCCGGTCCAAAGTTTAGATTTTTTGCAACCGTAAGTTTTTCAAAACCTGTTGTGTCCAATGGAATCGTACACCCCGTCCTGAAAAATTTTCCCTAAAATATTAACGGATTTTTAAACTCGATACATGCCCCGAAATTTATTCAAGAGTGGTAAAATATACAAATACTTTTACTTATATAGAAACCGGCTTTATAATATTTCTGGATTCTAGAGATCAGAAATTTGATCATTAGCTACGGTAGACCTCTACAAACTTTTATGCGAGGTTAAACCCTCTTAAAATGCCCCTAGCTTTCCACACCTGTATACCCGGAAGTAAAAGATAAAATTCAATTTACTAAAATGCACCCGACAAAAAGAAAAAATTAACTTTCCATTTAATTTAAACGAATTTTTTTCACGGTCTGCCTAAGGCCCACCTCGAGCTTCGACTTAGACTCAAACGGTTACCATGACAACGCTGAAACTAATAATATTAGCCTATAAAATATAGTTTGTTAGACTATACTGACCAGACCCTTATATTAATTTACTTATTTCATCGTATACATGTTTATTTTTGTTATATATTCGTATATTTATATTTTATTTGGTTATTTATTTTTTGGTTTATTGATTTTATTATTTATTAGTAAGCAAACGAAATGAATATCATAAAATTTTCAAAAAAACATACTTCGTTTGGGGTGTTATGCTTTGACATTGATTAATTTCAGCTATTTTTCAATGTCGATGCTGTCATAAGCTCTGCAGCCATAATTATGAGGGGTTCTTTGTGCCTAAGCCAGGAGGAGGCATACAAGGGGGGATGGATGGAATATATAAGCCGAAACATTTTCGACAAAGATGAAAAAAGAAATGTTACAGGCTTAAGAATACGCAATGTTTTATTCACAGAGTTCAAACACAATACTATACCCTGCCGAGATAGAATCCTGGCTATGCTCCCTGAGTAATTTACTCTTCCAGCTAATTTTTGGCGGATCTTAGCTCAGTTAGATTTTGCTGATCAATAGCCAGTATTGCTACTGTGTAAATTTCAAAAATTCTTTCCATCTTTTAATTTACTACAAGAATTAAAGCCCTTTCCTACACTACCATATATGTCATCCTGAAAATTTGATAAGAGGAAACCCCCAAAACCTGCGAATGCATTGTTCGTATGACCTCAAAATAATGACTTATGAGTGTGTTTTGCAGTTCATCGATCTATATTTATTGATACACAAAACAAACAGAAAATGTTTTAACGTATAGAACCGGATATGACCAAAATTTGGATTCCTAGGCCTAAATCTAAACTTTAGAATGACTCAGAATACACCTACGTTTCCGTGAACATAACTACAACCGTAGTGTTTTCAGACGTTCAATTAGGATATGCTTAAGCCTAAACCTGGGAATAAGCGTAATCTTAATCGAACGCCTAAGCACTGCGACTTTGTTCACTGCGATGTTCTATGCATGGGTGGCATAAAAGTTAATTTTTAACTTCACTGGAAGCGTACAATGTCTTGTTTCATGGAGTAAAATTTAAAAAGAAATTCACGTTTCATTTTTGACCATTTTGCAAACCCCATCAAAAACATTGCAGTCGCATTTTGCTAAATAAAGTAGACCGTAGATTATTGATGAAACGTACACCAAGAACAAGGAGGCACTTACCACCACCTCGCGACTGCAATATTTTGACCTTAAACGTTTGAGCCTGCGGGGTTTCCCTCACGTTTTGTGGAGATTTTATCTTAATCGTAAGTATTCAAATGGTTAAACTCCACTGTGTATTTAATGTTCATACACTGTTTAGATTGCTTCTAATTACTTATAGTATACCCTCAACGGGAAAAGCCTTTGTTGGCTGTTTAAACCCATTTTCAATAGCCACATCCGCAACAAGGGGTGGAGCGAGTGCTCAGCAAGTAATTATTTTTCATTATGATACGTTGATTACCCTACCGATTATGTCTGTTACTGTCAATAGCGTACAAGACCACACCCAGTGACAGTTAGAAACCTAGTTTTTGCAAGCTAACCGCCTTGGTTTTAACTGGTGAAATAGACCGGCTTATACAAGAGTGAACATACGGCTATGTATCCCTTGAAGTTCTTTGAGGTAATTCGTAAATGTGTACTTTTAAAGGATTTAAATATATAAAACGTACGGTTTTGTAAAGCTCAAAAGAAATCTCACACGTAGGTATATGCATGCGCGCGAAACTTTTTACATATTTGAAGTTATACTCTCTCGAAATGAAATTTTAGCGACTTCTCTGGTTAAATAGGCGAATATTTGGTAGCTATGTAAATTGCGATTTAGAATGTCGGACTAAGCAAAATTATTGGCTTAGGTTGGTTTATATATTTGGCTAACGTTCATGAGACGGTCGGAAACGTATTTTGATGCAATTAACACGAGCTTTGCGTAGAGTATTGGTTTTTAAATTGAAATTCTGAATATGTGAAGAAGGTGCAATTACTGGGGGTAGTTGCGCTTAGGTTTAACATTTGGTTTTGGCTTAAGCTTAATCTCGTGTTAGTAATAGATTAATAAAATATTAGTAGACCTATGCCTCAGTTTAGTGCTATGCTTGCAATCAGGCTTGCCAAACATTTCGCTAACGTTTAACCTTAAGCTTACGGAAATAGTAAACAGCAATGTGAATTGACAGGATTTTTCCTTATATTAAACCATCACCACAGTGGAGGGAAAAGTAAACGTATATCAGTGTCGCTGTATTTTTTTATTTTTAACGTTTTCTTGTGCGCCTCGTTCGCGTCTGCCCTAAAATACGGAAGTGGCTGATTTTAAGTCAAAGCGTAGAAGCTAAATCAAAGTCTAAAATTTTGTACTTCGCTTTTAATCTAAAACAATCGCTTCTTGATTAATACAAACGTCGCAGCTGATGAATCAAGTTGCGCAGCAAAAAAACTTTTTTTACACGAGGCTATGTTGTTCCGAATTGAAATTATAGTTGCCATTTAATATAGCGAAAAAACATACCAGGTACAAAATATATCCTTTGTACCGTTTATAACAACCCAATACTCTTGCACAATCAAGTTTTAGATTGGTGTATTCATTGTGTTTTTTAGCATTGTTTAATTCTAAAAGAATAGATTAGCTTAAACTCAGGTGGTTATAACAGCGTGCACACTCGTAGTTGTGTTAACATTTTGTCCCATTTTTTTCGCGTTAACAACTTTAGATAGCAACGTGGAGCAATTTAAGCTAACAGTGTTTTTTGAGTTTTCGCTAAAATCAAGACAAGTACTGGTGTTTGTTATTTTTTATATGTATATACAGACCATAAATTGGACAAAGCCGAAAGCTGGAACGATACAGGTATCAGTAGTCAGTAGCGAGAAAGACAGCTATAGCCGAGCTAAATGTTCCACCTTGTAAATTCTTTAATAAAACTACAATAATAAGTCGTATATGAAGTCGCTGGTATTGGACCCTCGTTGCGACATCGGCTTGGAGTTAAACATATGGCTTAACTCTATACGTTTATTTAAGTTTAGGCTTTAGCTTAGGGGTTATATTTAGCAGGATTAGCGGCTGCTTATGCTTCTTAGCCTTGTACTTAATAGGCTTAGGTCTATGTTTTGGCTAAGGCTTAGAATCTAGTTGGTATAATGGTATATACGCTTCCTTCGCTTTAGTTTAGATTAACATGTGATTTTGGTTAAACTTATGCTTAGATCGATGTTCAAGCATTGGCTTAGATGTATATGTAACAGGTCTACTCTTTCATCTGCTTAATAGATAAAAGTTAACGGTTTGCAGCGGCGCAGCCGAGTTTTCATATCGGAAGGATCACATCTAAAAGTTTTTTAACTAGCAAGCGTAGCGACCGAGAAAAATTTTGACCTCTGCACTCTTCAGGTTATTCGACGGGACGTAAAAGGGTCTTTTTCGAGTGTTTCCAGAAATGTCAAGGGAATATATCGCCTATCCCTCTTGTATAGGCCCGTAATGGTTCAATGTCCTGGGCCTTTTCTATACACGAACTGTAGGGATAGTTACTATCATGACCCGAATAAGAGGGGGGGGGGGGCTGATATTTATTTTAACGCGTTCAGAGGATACCCCTTGTTATTGGGTTACGGACAGTTATTTATTTTTAACCCGCCATCCGCCGCCCTTCGTTGCTGATATATACCCGGTATTACAAGCTATACGTTGAATTGAACATTTTTGTCATGTATCAAAAGTTAAGCGATAATGCAATGTTATACTTATGAATATACTTTTAAAACTTAAGTATGCCTTAAAGTTTCTAACTCAACTTTATTTGGTGTTGGAGTCATTTATGTACCTCAATCAGCGAAAACTGTCATTTATAGACTCTAGGGTATAGGGACTCTATCCGCTTACGGGCTCGTATTAGGGAATACAGACTCCTGTTGATTGAGACTCAGAATGAAAATACCCCTCTTATTAATATCCCTCTCGTTGCGGTCACTATCGTATTACAGGCCCTCGGAATAATTTGTTGGGTTTCATTCAAGCACACCGGTCATATATACTTAAAACGAATAGTCGATTTATATGAACAAAAACTTAATTAGTAAAAGTGGTGTAAAGGTGAACTAAAAATGATATTTAGAGTAACGCTTTAAAAGTGATATACAATGCGTTTAAAATAATAGCCAATATAAGCATAAGCAACATTTAATTAAGATACAACGACAGCTATAACAAACGTTTTGCATATTTAGGATAGCTTAAGTGGTATGCTATTTAGTGAGCAATCTAAGAAGTCAAGAACAGAAAAACGGTAGAAGCCCATCGAGCGATATGGTTTAAGTCGTTTCCGGTTAAATATTTTGGTTTTTATCTGAACTGCAAGTTTCACTCTAGGGTTTGCAACTTAAACTTTCGGATAAGAAACGGATACGATCACCGCTAGAGTGTAACAACATATAACGCTTGGTCCGGGGTTTTCCCGTCTTATGGATGTGTTTCCGGCACAATATTTTATTTTAAACACTGATTAATATATATTATTTCAATCGTTAGACGTTGGCAGAGCCTAAAAATCTAAAGTTTGGATGCAACAGGAACAGTAAAATTTTCAATTATTAGATTCCACTAATATTACTCTTACTTGAAAACATACAATTATTGTTTTAGAGCTGTTTAAACTATTGTTTGTTATTGTGCTTGTTCAATTTAATACATATTAATATAATAATACTTCGAACACCTTAATATCGACCTAGAGAGCAGATATCCGCTGACTCTGATTGTGGTCAAACAATACAACTAAATGCTGCGAAATAGTCTATATCTGTTTTACGACAACTTTTTTTCCAAAAAGTTGAATTTTTACGCATCTCATAGTATTTTTTACTTTAATTATTAATCATTTTGATAAATTCTGCTAATTTTAAACCTATTTTTAAATTTCTTTCGTTTTGCTAAACGCCCATTTGTGAAAATTGTCCTAAAATCGAATACTATTTTTGCGAATACTCTAATTTTACTGGTTGGTTCACATTACGAAAAACTTTCAAATATCATCTTGCTGAACGCTAATTGGCTACCGGAACTTTAAATTGAAATTCGATTCACGAATAGACGACGACTTGATATTTAAACGTATTTCATTGGTTATTTTCGTTTTGCGGGCTACTTGATTCTCAGTTGCAGCTGGTGTAGAAATACACAAAAACCGCGAACAATTTATCAATATCGAATCGTATTGAGGTTGTACAATTGTGCAATCAACTGTTGAATTCTGATTGAAAACATCTTTGAACAGGTAAGCACAATTTCATTTTTCTTAACTTTGCTCCTTTTTTACGTATTCTAAAACTGCAGAGGCAGATTTCAGGTGCGAGAAGGTTTCCACCAGGAGCAGTCATAACGCCGCAAATAGGAATGTTTACGTAAGAATTTTTTAATGTCATCCAATATTTTTTAGCTACAGGGAACAGAATGTCAGCAAGGTCCCATCGTCTCGCTAGTACAAATCAAATGGGTTATGCACTGCAAAAAATGGTGAGTCAAAATGACTCTCTCTGAAATCAGCTCCTCGACTTACACAAACTGAGTCAAATTCGACTCCGCCAGCGTCAAACGTGTGACTCAGTGAATGGAATTTGACTCTGGCTGAGTCAAATTTTGACACAATTTGTGTAGTCCCAAAAAGCCTCTCTTCGGAGATAGTCAATTTGATTCACCATTTTTTTGCAGTGTGGGGATTTGACGGTAAGCAATTTTATCCAGATTTGACTTGGCGTAAATTACTCATTACACACACTGAATAGCTTTTTTGCAGTGAGAACATGAAACTGCATTTTATAGCAAGGTTTGCGACACAATTTTCGAACAAAACTTGCGCGTAGAAACTGTACACCACCCTCCCGCAAAAAAATGTTGTGTGAATAGAGCTTAAAAGAGTTTCAAGTTTCAACTGGTACAGTTATCATGCGGGTGGTAAATGATTAACACCAGTGCTTTAGATTATTTCAGTGGCCACGAGGCAAAAGTTGCATACATCCAGGCACTAAAGTGCAAAGTACCGCTGCTTGACACCAGTTCTTTAGGTTTGGAAAAACATCTAAGTATATACTTAGTTTGTTCTACTGCTTAAAAAGTTTGCTAAGCTGTTTTGGTCCATGATTAATAACATATTTCCGATTAAGTCTAATACCAAAGTGTACACGTATTGTTCAGAATATATCCGACAAAGTGTTTACCGCGTTGCAAGCAAAAATCAAACAACGGATGCAATAACTCTTAGATGGGTTCCGGATATCTGGATATATATCCGGAAATA
>JASANG010003776.1:0-17913 GCA_030248215.1 Enoplolaimus lenunculus
GAATGTTTTCGATACAAAAGTTTATTATTAAAATTAATATATGCAAATTTCATTGACGCACCAAATCTCTTCCGGTAAGGCATCTACGCGGCACAAAAATGAAAAATAAACTTACAATCAGCATTCAGAAATGAGTTCACACGGTCACATCGTTACCGTTGTGAGGTTTTTGTTAAAGGCGTATATCTCATATAAACAGCAAAGCGTTTATCTAAGGTACAAAAATTAAAAAGTTCTTGTTCAAAAGATACGTCTTTTGTAGTTGAAATTTAGAGCCAAATTACAACAAAAGTAAATAAAATCGGCACAATTTCAGCGTTTTAGGTAATGAAATCTTCCTTTCATCCTCTCATCATAAAAACAAAAAATTGCTTAATCTATTTGTTCTCAACATTAAACGAAGCACACGTCCTAATATTTTTTAACCCTATTCCTTACACAAACTAAGATATATATAAATATATATATATATATTATATATATATCATGCGTATACACATTGTTTATTTATTATAACAGATAGGGTTAGCAAATTTAATGGAACCAAGGTGTATTTTTCTCATACAAAATTGCCTTATTGCTATCGGTAAATATATCGACCAAGTAGAGACACCAAGACGTTTGCAGGGAAGCAGTACCGTAATTCCCTCCCGTAGTTTCGTACCAGGTGCATTTGCAAAGGTTCTATTTACCAGTTCTGATACTTATGAACATTTTATATTTTAGATTTGAAATAAAAAGCCATACAAAGCAAACAGACCCTTCGTCTAATATTTTCAATATATTTGAGTTGTTGTTTTTATCAAAAAACACCCATATTCTGTTCATAAGTCTTCATAAATCTGCAGCAAAGTTAAAAGTCTAAGCATTTAAGACAAGCCGCTCCATAGTTTTTCATGTAAAAAATTTACCTTCTCGAATTGAAATATAACTCGACTCTACAAGTCTCTTGTTCCCATGAATGCAATATGTCAGGAACTATATCGAAACTACAAGTATCCTTAACTGTTTTTCTATAACGTCTTATTAACCACGTATAAGTTTTTGCTGCGAGAACTTGCAGCTGCAACTTACATTTCCAAGTTTTATCCAAAATCACGTTTGAAAAACTTTCAGCTGTAAATAGTTCATTAAAAATCATAGCTTGGAATTTAGTTCACATGTGTGAACGACCATGCAAGTTCAATGAATTTATTGCAACTGCTTTTTTATTGGCTGATGAAAAAATGCAAGTTCTGCATGCAACCTGCAGCTGCTGCAAGTTCGCGCAGCAAACACTTGTACGTGTGAATAGAGCTTTACAGTTGCTTTCGAAGAATTCGATTACCCGGCTGTATAGCCACTTCCTGCGAAGTAGTATATTTTAAAATTTCATAACCTTAAACTTAGTAGAAAATTTACTAGTCAGGACGAGCAAAATCCGTCATATCTCATTTCTATCATACCCAATAATGATTATAATCTTCACCAAAATCAGCTGGGTCTCGCCCCAGGTCCAACTCAAATATACCAGACGACGGCAACAAACATCAATACAGCCTTTGCACAACAGACTAAAGTAAACAATCGTTTATATCCCAAACATTAGATTGACTCGCATTTTAAATTGGCCCATATGCCAAGTTCAGCTGTAACCAAAATATGACAGGCAAAGATAAAAGTTGTATAGGTTCTTTGTTTCACTGTCCCGATCTCGTTAACTGAACTTCCGCTATGGCGTGACAGCTAAGTCAGGCAGACACACACCACCGGTCAGCGTTTATGCTGGCACAAGTGTTTATTCCGGAACCAATAATTTAAGATGTGTCATTTAAAATAAAACCGCCGGAACTGGAATTGTCTGTGAGACAACATCCGTAAATAGACTCCAAGTCTGAGGTCAGTTCAACATAACTGCTGTGCGAAAACAATTTTAGGAGGAGATTAAACTGATAATTCCCACGGTCTCGCCGTTCAAAATACAAACCTATATCTTTGAGTGTTGCACCTCGGGCGGTTTCCGTAGCCAAGGGGGGGGGGGCTCAGCCTCCCCTGGAAAATTTTTTGACCCCCTGCAAACTTTTCAACTTTACTTGCAAGTCATTAAAAACCGTTGAATGCCCCTCCTGTTAAATTTTTAGCCCCACTAGCAAGGTGAACTGGCTACGGGCCTGACTTCAGGTCGTATTTACTTAAATTAGCAGACAAATGTTTGTAATGATAATAAACTTATCAAAATGATAAAAACAGCACAAATTTTTTAGAAAAGCCTTAACCAAAAACTACCGCAGAACGAGAAACTTTATTTATCACAGACCCGAAGCCAGACGGTGGTTCAGGACGCTCTGACCTCGTAAGAAACCGTTTAGTGCCGCTTGTACCTGGAACCGTTGAAATCAAAGCATGCGCTCTCTGAAATTCTGACCGCATATCGAACTTGGCCACGGACTGACTTTGCACTCCAGAGGAGGTCAAAAAATTTCAGCTGGGATCCGTGATTATAAATGCACAACTTTCGCTGAAACGTTCCTCGAAATCTTGAAATCAATCAAAATTTAGTTACACAAGGCTTACAACCTAACCTGCTCTGTTTCAGGAGATTAAAATGCTTTAAATTGGCTGAAGATTTAGAAAAATACCATTTTTCTTAAATCCTTCTTAACCTTGCATTCACAGGCGCAGTCAAAGCTTTCTTACCCAGGGCTGGATCTACCCTATCCTGCTCGCTAGCAATGTCATTAGATCAACCAATTTCAGATGGTATCCGTATTTAAAAATACCCTTTTTCAAAAAGCCCTCTGTATGCCCGTAGCCAGCTGACCTGGCTACGGAGAACTGAAATGTTTTCAGGAGGGACATATACAAGAGTTTTCGTTACACTTACAAGCAAGGTTGAAAATTTTCTAGACGGGGCCAAAATTTTCTCCGCGAAAGGAGCTGAGCCCCTTCTGCCCCGCCTTGGCTGTAGACCCGGTCTTCTTAACTATTGATTTCAAAGGCGTAGTCCTAACTTTGTTACACACGGCCCATTACGCACCCTAGTCAATGTATAAGTTACAAGCGCCTATGCTACACGATACTATGTTGCAGTTGAAGAAGTACAGTTGGAAAGTTTTTCAATTTAATTTTGGTTGAGCAACAAAAGAAATTTGTGAAATTGGAGATTCTACAGCGGCGTTGTGTGTTGTATCCTTTGGCGCAAGCCAAAACACATCGTGTCGACACAGCCGCGTCTCATATCAGTTACATATGGTTTGAACGCTAGGTATAGACCGGTACAGAAACTAACTAGGTTTGATTTTAGGTTTATAGGTTGTGGCCAATTTTGGGCCAATGTAAAGAACACGGTCGGAACAGTATTATGCGCATATTTCGAAGCCTAAGCCTAAGCATAAACCTAAGCGTAAGAATGAGCATATTCCTAAACCTAAGCCTAAGCCTAAGCTTAAACCTAAGCGTAAGAATGAGCATATTCCTAAGCCTAAGCCTAAGCCTAAGCTTAAACCTAAGCGTAAAGAAAGAGCAGATTCTTAAACCTAAACGTAAGCCTAAGCCTAAGCTTAAACCTAACCGTAAGAATGAGCAAAGCCTAAGCCTAAGCCTAAGCTTAAACCTAAGCGTAAGAATGAGCAAAGCCTAAGCCTAAGCCGAAACCTAACCTTAATCCTAAGCGTAAGAATAAGCATATCCCTAAACCTAAGACTAAGCATAAGCCTAAGCGTAAATCTAAGCGTAACAAAGAGTTTATCCCGAAGCCTAAGCGTAAGCCTAAGCCTAAGCCAAGCAAAAAAACAAGTCTAAAGCTTTAAGCTTTACTCTATTGCAGTCCCACAGAAAAACGTTCCGCCCCTGCTCTTTACATGGACCCCAATTTCTTACGATCGATAAAGAATACAGTTGTATTATAGTGAGAAAATCAGAGAGTATAATTAGAAACAAATGCTTGCATTCAGCATGTAGATTAAAATTAATTGAGAAAATGTATCAAAACAACAAAAGCTTGCTCGGTATAATTTTTTGAATTTTTAGTAGAATTATCTTGGCAACTTATTTTTTTAGCCAACCCAATTGAGGCGTGCATATATTCACCGGTTTTTCAAAAATATTAAACAAAAAATGGCGGATGCGTCGAAATTTTTAAACCTTTGGACTAATATTGTGATTTTTATTTCATTTCAAACAATTGTAGCATATCTGTAAACAACAATTTCGAGTTATATGCGCGATTTGCAATTAATTTTGAACGTAAAAAATAACAAAAACAAAAACGGACACTGATTTTCATCGGAAACGGATATCCGGTTACACCCTGGTATATATAATATATATGAATATATTAAATACATATATTTGCGAAAGGCTAAATTAGAAATACATTTCCTAATCACACAGTGTCACTACGTTTCAGTAACATATGCCTATTTTCTCATCCAGGATTACACGTGCGAACGTAGAGGGGTCGAATGAGTAAAAATGCGACAGATTTACGGACTCGCATCCCTTAGATTTTCAAGAAAAGTTTACGATGCGATAGACAATTTACTTTACCGGTTTATAAAAGCGGAAGACAAATATCGTCAAGGATATACCCAGGAATAACGAGACAACCTCAAATTAGAAAAATACAGCATCGAATTTAATCTGGGCGCTAGGGGCCCCACTTTCTTATGGTTCCCTAGCGGATCCAGTTGGGGACGGAGGGCGTACGCGGTACATGTCACAAATTTTTTGTGTTAAAATGGTAAAGTCCCTATCTCACAATTTTTCGCCGTCAGAAAATTTTTTGGTGATAAAATGATAAGGTCCATATACCTAACAATTTTTCCGTTTCATAACATTCGCCAGACCGCCTCCGTCAAGTATTTTTGGATCCGCCTCTGTTGAGGGTTCCGATTTAGAAATCTTTGCATTATATGGTCAATTCACTCGTTAATCGGTACAGCCAATGTAAAGAACAGGGGCGGAACAGTATTAGAAGCATATTCCTAAACCTAAGCCTAAGCGTAACAGTGAGATTATTCCTAAGCCTATGCCAAGCGTAAGCCTAAGCCAGGCAAAAAAATTAGTCTAAAGCTTAAGCTTACTCTATTCTATTCCCATAAAAAACGTTCCGCCCCTGAACTTTACATGGGCCATCCAGTGGCGGATCCAGGATCTCAAAATGGGGCGGCCAAAATTTCACAGATAATAAACTTATTTTTGACCCATACTGTAGTGTCCCAAATAAGAGGGGGAATAAGAGGGAGCTTATTATAAGCTGGTTATACTATTGTGTATAAAACAGAGAAATAACCAGCGTAGAACAGCAGTTGACACTCTATATAATTTTTGTCGAGATGCTGTTGGGGGGCCACAGCGGGGTGGCCCCCCATGGATCCGCCATTGGTGCCATCGCTACGAACAACAAGCACATATGTCATTTGGGTATAATTTAATATCATGATTAGTGCTTTATGAAAACTGTTTCAGTTTTATTTGTAAATTTTCTTAAAACTAAATTTCAAATCATGCTACACCTTTTTAAATATATCAAAACCAGGATCTGAATTTGGAAAATAAAATTTTCAAAATTCTATTAAACAAAATTTCAAATATGTTCCTTGTTCAGCTGAGCTGCCGCGCGCTGATAATTTTTGCCAATTCAAATATTTCATTTGCAGCTCTCACGATGCGTTTTCGAGCCAAACAAATGAAAATCCCCTCGAGGGCATTCAGGGGTCGTGCCCGTCAAATTTGGTTAATACCGCCACAAATAGACTCGGTCTAAAAGTAAACAATCTTCAATTGCAATTGTTGGATCCCCAAAATTATTCGGTGCCTCCAAATATAAGTTTCTGCGGACGACTTTGGTGTGAATTTAAAATTTTTTACGGCTTAGGCGTAATTTTCTCTGTCTTAAAATACAGAAAAATTTGCTCAAAACGCACCTTTAAACTATAAAATTTCGGCCCACAAAAAGTATCCTTTGCCACTAGAAAACCTTAAATCTGCCACAGGCATTTTAACAACTCGTATACGCTTTACAAGACCTATTACCAACTGACAATTGTTGCGAACAACGGATTCAAAAAGACCGAACGAGTTATAATCTTAAAAGTAA
The DNA here is from genome assembly GCA_030248215.1 of Enoplolaimus lenunculus. Taxonomy (NCBI): domain Eukaryota; kingdom Metazoa; phylum Nematoda; class Enoplea; order Enoplida; family Thoracostomopsidae; genus Enoplolaimus; species Enoplolaimus lenunculus. The sequence goes on from JASANG010003776.1 coordinate 6,080, forward strand.
ATATAGAAAACGATTTGAAAACTATTTCCTTATACTTGGTGGTGCTACTGGCTCGCTTTTAGTGCCTACTACAATATCAATTTCTTTAAACGACAAAATTATTTAACAGCAACAGCCTAAACCAGACCGCAGTTCTCTAAAATGCGCCGTTTAGATTAAACCGAAAACCACGCCCGTAGCCAGCTCACATTGCTAGAGGGGCGGGGTGAAAAAATTTTCCAGGAGGGGCATAGAAGGGTTTTCGATGACTTGCAAGTAAGGTTGAACATTTTCTAAGGGGGAAGCTAAAATTCTTCCGGGTGGTTGAGCCCACTCTGGATCCTTATGGCTACGGGCCTGGTGTAAACACGATTACAAACAGTAACCGCGGACAGAAATTGTGTTTCCAGGAGGTATAACGAGTCGTGTAATAACGCTTTTATGAGAGCAAGAACAGCGCATAAACATAATTTTAAGCCTGATGCATTTTTGTCGTTTCGCAAGAATCTTCATAAACAGTATAAATCGCTTACAGCACCCCCCTTGAGTAAGCTATTGTTTACAAAATAACGTTTTTAGCCTATCGGATCTAAGGAACCACATAAACTTAAAGCTTGCCCTGATTTTAAGAGGGGGCCAAAAACCCTGACAGGAGGCTCATATTTTTGGAGAGATTTTCGTGTTGCTGTGAGAGTTCAACAGTTTGTACCCTTAAATTCAGGAATAGAACCAAATAGGCGAAGCTGAACCCCTACCAACCTTATTCTACGGACCCCTTTAAATCAAGGTCCATAAGCTGTGTTTACAACCTAAGTTGTATCATGGAAATAAGTCGTTTTATAGACTCATTGTAATCAATGTGTCGGTACTATTTTATGACTAAATGTATTTTCGAGGCTTTTTAGCTACCAGCAGTTCTATTAATAGCTATTGTTTGGTTTCTTGACATTTATACAAGTATCTAAGTAAATAAATAAATAAATAAATAAATAAATAAATAAATAAATAAATAAAATAGATAGATAAATGCACAAGTAATGAATAACGAACATTCCAGCACGTAAGGAGCCAAACAGTTCCATGGGTCAAAACAGAAATTTGCAGTCTATTAATGGGTTCTAAATCACCAGGCATCATTTTATCACCAATTTAACTTCGTAGAACCCCTAAGTAATGTTGTATTTTCGGTTATCCCACCAACCGGCGATTGCCAAAAATGGTTGGATTTTGAAAATTTTTGCAGATTTGAGCTTCTCATGATCTCCGATGACCATTCCACTCCCAAATTTCAATTTCTCTAAAATTCGATTTATAGGGCCCCGAGATTCCGCTTGAGATCCAAAATTTTTTTCTGAAACTTAGATAAATTATAAAACATTCGACACAGCTTGCAGAACTGAGTTGAACAGTGTTAAATTTGTCGCAAACAGACATCTGGCTAAAACGAGTTATGGTCAAATAACTGATTTGGCGCCGTCACCAATCATTGGCAGCGCGCCATATTACTTATTTGACCATAACTCGTTAGCCAAACGTCTGCTTGCAAAGAATTGAGCACTATTCTTTTCAGCTCTCCAAGCTGCATCGAATAGTGTATGTATTATCCAACTTTTTCGCAAAAATATTTTTGGGTTCCAAGGGGTGTACCTGGGGAGCTTCAAACATCGGATTTTTCATAAATTCTAATTTATGGATGAAATGATCAAGGGATGTCGTGAGAAACTCAAATATGTAAAAATTTTCAAAATCCAACCATTTTTAGGCAAACGCCGGCTGGACGGAATAACCGAAAAGACCCAAATAGGGTTCATGCGAAGCATACCGGGTCATTACTAAGACAGAAATAAAATCTCCATAAAAACTGTGCGAAATTTTGTGCAAGAAATGGCACAAAATTACTTTTTTTGCGAAAAAGTTGGATAATACATACACTATTCGATGCAGCTTGGAGAGCTGAAAAGAATAGTGCTCAATTCTTTGCAAGCAGACGTTTGGCTAACGAGTCATGGTCAAATAAGTAATATGGCGCGCTGCCAATGATTGGTGACGGCGCCAAATCAGTTATTTGACCATAACTCGTTTTAGCCAGATGTCTGTTTGCGACAAATTTAACACTGTTCAACTCAGTTCTGCAAGCTGTGTCGAATGTTTTATAATTTATCTAAGTTTCAGAAAAAAATTTTGGATCTCAAGCGGAATCTCGGGGCCCTATAAATCGAATTTTAGAGAAATTGAAATTTGGGAGTGGAATGGTCATCGGAGATCATGAGAAGCTCAAATCTGCAAAAATTTTCAAAATCCAACCATTTTTGGCAATCGCCGGTTGGTGGGATAACCGAAAATACAACATTACTTAGGGGTTCTACGAAGTTAAATTGGTGATAAAATGATGCCTGGTGATTTAGAACCCATTAATAGACTGCAAATTTCTGTTTTGACCCATGGAACTGTTTGGCTCCTTACGTGCTGGAATGTTCGTTATTCATTACTTGTGCATTTATCTATCTATTTTATTTATTTATTTATTTATTTATTTATTTATTTATTTATTTATTTATTTATTTATTTATTTACTTAGATACTTGTATAAATGTTAAGAAACCAAACAATAGCTATTAATAGAACTGCTGGTAGCTAAAAAGCCTCGAAAATACATTTAGTCATAAAATAGTACCGACACATTGATTACAATGAGTCTATAAAACGACTTATTTCCATGATACAACTTAGGTTGTAAACACAGCTTATGGACCTTGATTTAAAGGGGTCCGTAGAATAAGGTTGGTAGGGGTTCAGCTTCGCCTATTTGGTTCTATTCCTGAATTTAAGGGTACAAACTGTTGAACTCTCACAGCAACACGAAAATCTCTCCAAAAATATGAGCCTCCTGTCAGGGTTTTTGGCCCCCTCTTAAAATCAGGGCAAGCTTTAAGTTTATGTGGTTCCTTAGATCCGATAGGCTAAAAACGTTATTTTGTAAACAATAGCTTACTCAAGGGGGGTGCTGTAAGCGATTTATACTGTTTATGAAGATTCTTGCGAAACGACAAAAATGCATCAGGCTTAAAATTATGTTTATGCGCTGTTCTTGCTCTCATAAAAGCGTTATTACACGACTCGTTATACCTCCTGGAAACACAATTTCTGTCCGCGGTTACTGTTTGTAATCGTATTTACGCCAGGCCCGTAGCCATAAGGATCCAGAGTGGGCTCAACCACCCGGAAGAATTTTAGCTTCCCCCTTAGAAAATGTTCAACCTTACTTGCAAGTCATCGAAAACCCTTCTATGCCCCTCCTGGAAAATTTTTTCGCCCCGCCCCTCTAGCAAGGTGAGCTGGCTACGGGCGTGGTTTTCGGTTTAATCTAAACGGGGCATTTTAGAGAACTGCGGTCTGGTTTAGGCTGTTGCTGTTAAATAATTTTGTCGTTTAAAGAAATTGATATTGTAGTAGGCACTAAACGCGAGCCAGTAGCGCCACGAAGTGTAAGGAAATAGTTTTCAAATCGTTTTCTATATTTACTTTTAAGATTATAACTCGTTCGGTCTTTTTGAATCCGTTGTTCGCAACAATTGTCAGTTGGTAATAGGTCTTGTAAAGCGTATACGAGTTGTTAAAATGCCTCTGGCGGATTTAAGGTTTTCTTTCCAGTGGCAAAGGATACTTTTTGTGGGCCGAAATTTTATAGTTTAAAGGTGCGTTTTGAGCAAATTTTTCTGTATTTTAAGACAGAGAAAATTACGCCTAAGCCGTAAAAAATTTTAAATTCACACCAAAGGCGTCCGCAGAAACTTATATTTGGAGGCACCGAATAATTTTGGGGATCCAACAATTGTAATTTAAGATTGTTTACGTTTAGACCGAGTCTATTTGTAGCGGCATTAGCCAAATTTGACGGGCACGACCCCTGAATGCCCTCGAGGGGATTTTCATTTATTTGGCTTGAAATCGCATTGTGAGAGCTTCAAATGAACTATTTGAATTGGCAAAAATTATCAGCGCGCGGCAGCTCAGCTGAACAAGGAACATATTTGAAATTTTGTTTAATAGAATTTTGAAAATTTTATTTTCCAAATTCAGATCCTGGTTTTGATATATTTAAAAAGGTGTAGCTTGATTTGAAATTTAGTTTTAAGAATGTTTACAAATAAAACTGAAACAATTTTCATAAAGCACTGTAATCAGGATATTAAAAATTATACCCAAATGAGTCATGTGCTTGTTGTTCGGAGAGATGGCACATGTAAAGATCAGGGGCGGAATATTTTTCATGGGAATAAAATAGAGTAAGCTTAAGCTTTAGACTAATGTTTTTGCCTGGCTTAGGCTTATGCTTGGCATAGGCTTAGGAATAATCTCAATGTTATGCTTAGGCTTAGGTTTAGGCTTAGGCTTAGGTTTAGGAATATGCTTCTAATACTGTTCCGCCCCTGATTGATCATATAATGCAAAGATTTCTAAATCGGAACCCTCAACAGAGGCGGATCCAAACATTTTTGACGGAGGCGGTCTGGCGAATGATGGACCTTATCATTTTATCACCAAAGAATTTTTTGACGGCAAAAAATTGTGAGATAGGGGCTTTACCATTTTAACACAAAAAATTTGTGACATGCACCGCGTACGCCCTCCGCCCCCAACTGGATCCGCTAGGGAACCCTAAGAAAGTGGGGCCCCTCGCGCCCGCATTAAATTTGATGCTGATTTTTCTAATTTGAGGTTGTTTCGTAATTCCTCGGTATATCCTTGACGATATTTGTCTTCCGCTTTTATAAACCGGTAAACTAAATTGTTTATCGCATCGTAAACTTTTCTTGAAAATCTAAGGGGTGCGAGTCCGTAAATCTGTCGCATTTACTTATTGGACCCCTCTACGTTCGCACGTGTAATGCTGGATGAGAAAATAGGCATATGTTACTGAAACGTAGTGACACTGTGTGATTAGGAAATGTATTTCTAATTTAGCCTTTCGCAAATATATGTATTTAATATATTCATATATATTATATATACCAGGGTGTAACCGGATATCCGTTTCCGATAAAAATCAGTGTCCGTTTTTTTTTTATTTTTTTACGTTCAAAGTTAATTGCAAATCGCGTATATAACTCGAAATTGTTGTTTACAGATATGCTACAATTGTTTGAAATGAAATAAAAATCACAATATCCATCGGAAGTTTTAAAAATTTCGACGCATCCGCCATTTTTGTTTAATATTTTTGAAAAACCGGTGAATATATGCACGCCTCAATTGGGTTGGCCAAAAAAATAAGTTGCCCAAATTGTTCTACTAAAAATTCAAAAAATTATACCAAGCAAGCTTTTTTTGTTTTGATACACTTTCTCAATTAATTTTAATCTAAATGCTGAATGCAAGCATTTGTTTCTAATTATACTCTCTGATTTTCTCACTATAATACAATTGTATTCTTTATCGACCGTAAGAAATTGGGGCCCATGTAATGATCAGGGGCGGAACGTTTTTCTGTGGGACTGCAATAGAGTAAAGCTTAAAGCTTTAGACTTGTTTTTTTTGCTTGGCTTAGGCTTAGGCTTACGCTTAGGCTTCGGGATAAACTCTTTGTTACGCTTAGGTTTAAGCTTAGGCTTATGCTTAGTCTTAGGTTTAGGGATATGCTTATTCTTACGCTTAGGATTCAGCTTAGGTTTCGGCTTAGGCTTAGGCTTTGCTCATTCTTACGCTTAGGTTTAAGCTTAGGCTTAGGCTTTGCTCATTGTTACGCTTAGGTTTAAGCTTAGGCTTAGGCTTACTCTTAGGTTTAAGAATATGCTCATTCTTACGCTTAGGTTTAAGCTTAGTCTTAGGCTTAGGCTTAGGCTTTGCTCATTCTTACGCCTAGGTTTAAGTTTAGGCTTAGACTTACGCTTAGGTTTAACAATATGCTCATTCTTACGCTTAGGTTTAAGCTTAGTCTTAGGCTTACGCTTATGTTTAGGAATATGCTCATTCTTACGCTTAGGTTTAAGCTTACGCTTAGGCTTACGCTTAGGCTTAGGCTTCGAAATATGCGCATAATACTGTTCCGATCGTGTTCTTTACATTGGCCCAAAATTAGCCACAACCTATAAACCTAAAATCAAACCTAGTTAGTTTGTGTGCCGGTCTATACCTAGCGTTCAAACCATCTGTAACTGATATGAGACGCGGCTGTGTCGACACGATGTGTTTTGGCTTGCGCCAAAGGATACAACACACAACGCCGCTGTTGAATCTCCAATTTCACAAATTTCTTTTGTTGCTCAACCAAAATTAAATTGAAAAACTTTCCAACTGTACTTCTTCAACTGCAACATAGTATCGTGTAGCATAGGCGCTTGTAACTTATACATTGACTAGGGTGCGTAAGTGGGCCGTGTGTAACAAAGTTAGGACTACGCCTTTGAAATCAATAGTTAAGAAGACCGGGTCTACAGCCAAGGCGGGGCAGAAGGGGCTCAGCTCCTTCCGCGGAGAAAATTTTGGCCCCGTCTAGAAAATTTTCAACCTTGCTTGTAAGTGTAACGAAAACTCTTGTATATGTCCCTCCTGAAAACATTTCAGTTCTCCGTAGCCAGGTCAGCTGGCTACGGGCATACAGAGGGCTTTTTGAAAAAGGGTATTTTTAAATACGGATACCATCTGAAATTGGTTGATCTAATGACATTGCTAGCGAGCAGGATAGGGTAGATCCAGCCCTGGGTAAGAAAGCTTTGACTGCGCCTGTGAATGCAAGGTTAAGAAGGATTTAAGAAAAATGGTATTTTTCTAAATCTTCAGCCAATTTATAGCATTTTAATCTCCTGAAACAGAGCAGGTTAGGTTGTACGCCTTGTGTAACTAAATTTTGATTGATTTCAAGATTTCGAGGAACGTTTCAGCGAAAGTTGTGCATTTATAATCACGGATCCCAGCTGAAATTTTTTGACCTCCTCTGGAGTGCAAAGTCAGTCCGTGGCCAAGTTCGATATGCGGTCAGAATTTCAGAGAGCGCATGCTTTGATTTCAACGGTTCCAGGTACAAGCGGCACTAAACGGTTTCTTACGAGGTCAGAGCGTCCTGAACCACCGTCTGGCTTCGGGTCTGTGATAAATAAAGTTTCTCGTTCTGCGGTAGTTTTTGGTTAAGGCTTTTCTAAAAAATTTGTGCTGTTTTTATCATTTTGATAAGTTTATTATCATTACAAACATTTGTCTGCTAATTTAAGTAAATACGTCCTGAAGTCAGGCCCGTAGCCAGTTCACCTTGCTAGTGGGGCTAAAAATTTAACAGGAGGGGCATTCAATGGTTTTTAATGACTTGCAAGTAAAGTTGAAAAGTTTGCAGGGGGTCAAAAAATTTCCCAGGGGAGGCTGAGCCCCCCCCCCCCCCCCCTTGGCTACGGAAACCGCCCGAGGTGCAACACTCAAAGATATAGGTTTGTATTTTGAACGGCGAGACCGTGGGAATTATCAGTTTAATCTCCTCCTAAAATTGTTTTCGCACAGCAGTTATGTTGAACTGACCTCAGACTTGGAGTCTATTTACGGATGTTGTCTCACAGACAATTCCAGTTCCGGCGGTTTTATTTTAAATGACACATCTTAAATTATTGGTTCCGGAATAAACACTTGTGCCAGCATAAACGCTGACCGGTGGTGTGTGTCTGCCTGACTTAGCTGTCACGCCATAGCGGAAGTTCAGTTAACGAGATCGGGACAGTGAAACAAAGAACCTATACAACTTTTATCTTTGCCTGTCATATTTTGGTTACAGCTGAACTTGGCATATGGGCCAATTTAAAATGCGAGTCAATCTAATGTTTGGGATATAAACGATTGTTTACTTTAGTCTGTTGTGCAAAGGCTTTATTGATGTTTGTTACCGTCGTCTGGTATATTTGAGTTGGACTCGGGCGAGACCCAGCTGATTTTGGTGATTATAATCATTATTGGGTATGATAGAAATGAGATATGTAGGAATTTGTTTGACCCGACTTAGTAAATTTTACTACTAAGTTTAAGGTTATGAAATTTTAAAATATACTACTTCGCAGGAAGTGGCTATAGAGCCGCGGTACGAATTCTTTGAAAAGCAAATGTAAAGCCCTATTCACATGTACAAGTGTTTGCTGCGTGAACTTGCAGCAGCTGCAGGTTGCATGCAGAACTTGCATTTTTTCATCAGCCAATAAAAAGCAGTTGCAATAAATTCATTGAACTTGCATGGTTGTTCACACATGTGAACTAAATTCCAAGCTATGATTTTTAATGAATTATTTACAGCTGAAAGTTTTTCAAACGTGATTTTGGACAAAACTTGCAAATGTAAGTTGCAGCTGCAAGTTCTCGCAGCAAAAACTTACACGTGTGAATAAAACGTTATAGAAAAAACAGTTAAGGATACTTGTAACTTCTATATAGTTCCTGACATATTGCATTCATGGGAACAAGAGACTGTAGAGTTGAGTTATATTTCAATTCGAGAAGGTAAATTTTTTAATTTAAAACTATGGAGCGGCTTGTCTTAAATGCTTAAACTTTTAACTTTGCTGCAGATTTATGAAGACTTATGAACAGAATATGGGCGTTTTTGATAAAAACAACAACTCAAATATATTGAAAATATTAGACGAAGGGTCTGTTTGCTTTGTATGGCTTCATTTTCAAATCTAAAATATAAAATGTTCATAAAGATCAGAACTGGTAAATAGAACCTTTGCAAATGCACCTGGTCGAAACTACGGGAGGGAATTACGGGTACTGCTTCCCTGCAAACGTCTTGGTGTCTCATGGTCGATATATTTACCGATAGCAATAAGGCAATTTTGTATGAGAAAAATACACCTTGGTTCCATTAAATTTGCTAACCCTATCTGCTAATAATAAGCATGCATACGCATGATATATATATAATATATATATATTTATATATATCTTAGTTTGTGTAAGGAATAGGGTTATGAAAAATATTAGGACGTGTGCTTCGTTTAATGTTGAAAACAATAGATTAGCAATTTTTTTCGTTTTTATGATGAAAGGATGAAAGGGAGATTTCATTACCTAAAACGCTGAAATTGTGCCGATTTTATTGACTTTTGTTCTTGTAATTTGTCTCTTGGCTCTAAATTTCAACTAAAAGACGTATCTTTTGAACAAAAACTTTTTAATTTTTATACCTTAGATAAACGCTTTGCTGTTTATATGAGATACGCCTTTAGAGCTCACAACGGTAACGATGTGACCGTGTGTGTGAACTCATTTCTGAATGCTGATTGTAAGTTTATTTTTCATTTTTGTGCCGGAAATGCCTGACCCGGAAAGTATTGCGTCACTAAATTTGTATATTAATTTTAATAATAAACTTTTGTATCGAAAACATTCATAAACTCGACATTGTGTTGGCTTTTAGTTCGATATTATAGTAGCGGCGTTGCATGTATTTTGTTTCGAAAACTGTAAAGTATCAACAAAAGTTTGCAAAATGTTTTGCGAAAAAGTGCAACAAGAGCGAGACCAATTTTAGATCTCTATTCGCCGCCGATAAGGCCAGGGCCAAACCAGGCTAAAATGGTGACCTGCTTAAATTACCAGGGTGGGAGCCTCGTTGCAAATAATCAAAATATTTGGTCAAATTGTGAATTTTTCAACTTTAAATACGTATCCAAGTTGAATATTTTCACGGCTATTTTTGGTTTAAAATCTTACCAGGATGAGGGGGGCATCAATTTGGTTTTGCGCTTCTCAAATTAGGGTATGGAAAGTAGATGCTCCGGCCCTGCCCTGGCTACGTCTGAACCCAGCGCTGAATATAAATTATCGCAAAATCCGAAACCTTTCGAATATAGAACAATCAGTGAATGGGTCGTGCCTACTGCTACTTAAACTGGCATCAGTATTTAGGATCCTTGCGCCGACAATCTAAACATCTTGGGCAATTGTTTACCTGGTCGGGTTTAGAGTATGTACACCTTAAACGTTTTAAAAGACTGCGTAACACAACGTACCTGCTAATTAATAATTTATTCACACTATTGTAGTGTTAGGCTTGTTACAGATTATATAATTCATGTAACGTATGTTGCAAACACTATGGCAATGGTCAGTTTTGTGCTATAACCAGATGAACCAAGTTATTCGGTCAATTTAGGAGCGCTATTTTATCGAGTAACGAAGGCTATATGCTAGTCGAAGGGTGGTTAGTAAAAGTAATATACGGCATAAGGTGAGGTTTAGTCGTTGACCGATTTGAATGCGACCAACACAGGCCACGCCCAAACGTCTCACAACAGGAATCGAAATTAAATTTTTTGTTCTAAAATTTAGTACTAAAATTGTGTTGAAAGTTTAGGACGAAATATATTGAGTAGGCTCAATATTCGATAAACCGTGAAATTATGGCTTCAACAGCAAAACCGCGTTATACTTACGTTGAACAAACTAATTGTGTTCTTAAAAAATACATTTATCGCTTCAAGTACACGCGTACAAATTTTGGCCAAAATAATATGAGCCCAAACTTTTAAACAAATTGTTAAGGTACGGACTTTACTATTTTTAAAATTTTTCATTCTGGGGGGTTGCTCATATTGAAATTTTGACCACAAAATTACGGTGCAGCTATGTATCGCTGCTGCTGGCGCCACTAAAAACACCCGGTTCAAAGCAAACCAGAAATTCCCTGCTTAAAGGAATCTTAGACCACAAAAGCTTCTATAACGTCATCAATTACTCATTGTTACATTCTTAAATGACTCATATCGCTAGGATTTGACTTAAAATCTACCCTAAACTATTATTGACGCCTTAAAATTGGTTAGAAATATTCAATTTTAGAGCAATTATTAAGTATATCGTAGGTGTGACAGGCTAGTGACAAGTGTGACATTTAGGCAAATCAAGCTAATAGAGATCGCGTCATATAAGGGGAAAGATCTGGCGAACGAAGCGAGAGCGATAAGTCTACCAAATATATCTTAATGTAGAATTTTGGTTTTGATCGCGGGTGCGGGCCCATGGTCTCGATGGCGTCCGTTGGTACTGCTAGTGTTGGAGCTAACGCTGAGAATCTCGCAAATGGCCCATGTATAGAACAGGACCGGATCGTTTTCCGGAAGGGCTATAATAGAGATTGTCCGGTACGAATGTTTAAAAATCAGTTTTTCCGGAATTCCAAAGTTACAGACGTGTCCGTATTCTCAAATGAGTGTTAGTCCTTAGCACCAGTTAACAATAAGTATGCCAGTTTTACCGTTGACGAATTGTTAACTTCGAAATTCTATACAATTCAGCACATTTCTTCAGCTGACGTGTTCAACTTTAGGGCAGCCTTTCAGACCCTTCGCTGCGCTCGTTAGTTTGACCCGTTGTCAAACGTATCGCTAGATGGTGACAGATGGCTATACATATTTGAGAATATGGGCGCTGATATAAAAATAGTTGAAGGATGGATATATCGGCAAAAAATTTGAGTAGACAAACAATGTAATGCCTTATTGTACAAACTGCGATAAAATTAGGTAATGATTCAATAAAGCAGTGTCGTCAGGTAAAAATTCGCGGTACAGGACGCCAACCTTGGTTTTTTGATTAATGCGCTATGGACCCGAGATACAGTGGTGCATCAGGGTTGGTTTGGCTCAGCCATCCGCGTTTGTGAGTTTTTTGCTGCTAAAGTTTTAATTTCCAATCCTAAAAGTAAGTTTCGTTACTGAAAAAACATTTTCGTAAAACCCCATTTTTGAAAGTTACGCCACCGGGCCCGTAGCCAGAAGGGAGCCAGGGGGCTCGCTCAACCCCCTGGAAAATTTCCGATTTCTCTTTGAGGCGGATCCAAAAATTTCCTGACGGGGACGGGCTGGCAAATGTTACGAAAC
>JASANG010002690.1:0-17902 GCA_030248215.1 Enoplolaimus lenunculus
ACAAAACAGGATTACTATAAGTAACAGGATACATATACTTTCAGATTTTCCCTACCAACCCAAGGTAAAATATAGGCATTAAAATTTTCCACCTTTCCCGTTTTCCAACTAAAGCCTATGCTTCAGATTTTCTCTACCAATCCAAGGTAAAAATCTAGGCATTAAAATTTTTCATCTTTCCCGTTTTCCAACCGAAACCTATGCAATACGCTTGAATTTTCCACTTTTCCCGGTTTCCGAACCGAACCACACATCCCAATGTTCCAGCCAAACCGACCAAAGTGTTTCTTCTTTAATCAGATTAAGAGAAAACCTATATCTTTAACTTTTCCAGTTTTCCGAACCTCGCCTGTACCTCCAACTTTTCCTACCAAACATGGGAATATCTATAGGCGTTTGAATTTTTTGTTTTCCCAGTCACACTTATGCTTTTTAATTTTCGTAACAAAGCAGCGGAAAATTTGGCCGTCATACAGGAGTGGCTGCGCGGTACTCCTGATTATAAGTTTTTCACCGTGGAAAACTGGAAGCCCTTGTGCTATATATTGCCTATATGGTCGAATGTGGGATTTTGGGATATGGTCGATAGTGGAATGCTGCTGAATTCTAAGCCTTAACCGAAACCTAAGCCCAAGCCTAAGATTTATGCAGGAACCACAATATTACGCGTACGCGATGTGGTGTTTTGATAACTCTGTTTTTACGTACGTAGTTTTAGCAAATTTCAATTCCACACGCTCTAAGAATCAGAGTATAAAACGGGACTTAAATTCAACATGAAATTCTATCAATGATTAGTTTTCAATTTTGATTTATTAACTCTCTTCCAGACTGCTGTAAAATATTTGCACTGGAAAAGGCTTAATAAATTGAATAAAATTTAAGAGGGCATAAAAATTAAATGCAAGGAAAAGGTTTACAATAGTATATGTGAACACTGTTTGGGTTTATTTCAAATTTCGAAACAGCTTTTGCAACTGCTATGCACAAAGTTACTGAGTATCTGCAATAGGTTAATATAATTAGAATTTGTGTTTCAAACTACTCAAGATAAATTACTTTTACAACGACGAGTCATGTCAATTGAATAAAATTTCTGTATGACAGTCTGGAAGAGGTAATAATTGTAATACTACATGCTGCGAAAAGAAAATGTAGAAGTAGTATCGTTCAATAGAATAGAACTGCAACTTTTAATTTTATAATGAATAGTACCCTGGAAAAGGCAAAGTTCAAAAGGTTAATTTGAACCGGAAATATAAAAGTTGAAAAGGTCAGACCACCCTGAAGTAACAATAAGGGCGAATTCATGCGCAAAAGGAATAGATTTGAAATTTTTGAGGGTTTTTATTGTGAGCCCATGTACAGATCAGGGGCGTTGCAAGTCGAATTAATTCTTCATAAGTGGCTGAACTGATAATTTATAGTTTACGCTTGACATTTATTGCAGTAGTCTGCAAATTTAGTCTAAAGTTTAAGCTTACTCTACTACAGTTCCACGGAGAAACGTTCCGCCCCTTCGCAACCTGTACGCGATAAATTTGTATCTGTCGAATGCGAATGGAAACATTTCACAATCCGGTTGCATGCATGCTGTAGCTCGTTTTGCACTTTATCCGCTGGCTACATTCAAGGTAGGATTCTAAAACCTGAGCCTTGGTTGGGGACATTTATTATGTATACTCCAACTAAGCAGATGGACGGTTACGCTTTTGGCGAAGTCATGAGGTACGGAGTATGAGCGCATAGACACCGCAAACACCTCTTGCTACCCTGTCGCAAAGACTGTGCGCGACAGCCACGATCTCGCGTGCGCTACCGGTCTATTGTGCATGAGAGAGAAAAAAGACTCGATTGCCACCTAAGCCGCAACTGGTGTGGCATGCAGCCACCACGGTACACGAATCGTGCACCGCTACAACACGTGCCCTTGTCTATCCCCAATCTATACGTAGATATGAGATCGAACGCCAAATAGTGCTGCGCAATTAACGGTGAAATATTGGAGTAGCCGGAAGTCAAACCCAGGATTTCGGCTTGTAAAACAAAGATGCTCTATCACTGCGCCACGTGACTTTCACTACTCCATATCACAGCGGTTGCAAAACACAACACAATGTGTATTATTTCGCGGAAACAGGTTAGAATCTATTTGCTCGTAGTATGATTTATATGCGAAAAGGAGTATACTTTATGTGTGAAAAGGTTATAACAAGAGTGCATGATACAAGAGAAACTCTTGCGGTTCCGCATGGTGTAAAATGTACCACCAGGTGTTGCGTTTTTGGCCGACCCCCTTGTTTAGATGGGAGACGCTACGCTACACAGGTCGTACCGACTATAAATAAAGGGGGAGAAGGCCAAAAACGCAACGTGTGCCGGGTGCATTCTTTTCTACACTGAATGTGCCCTACGTTTGTTGAAGTATGTATCATCCACTTATGGTTGTATATATTAACTGAAAATTAAAATTTCTTCACTAAAATAAAACATTTTAATGAGAATGTAAATGATTGAAAAAGCGACAAATGAAAATTACAGTGCAGTGCAAGTACCGTATGCACCGCAACTAATTATGGCCAATCATTTCACATACAATGCTTAAATATTAACTCCGTAGCCAGCTCCCTTGCTAGGGGGCCAAAAAATCTAGCAGGGACGTACTGCAGTTACCCGAAATAGAGAGCGGTGTATGATATTTATTTCACCTCTCCAGGAAGGACCCCTCGCTATTCGGTTTTGGACAGCTATTTAATTATTAGTCTAGCTCTTTGTATTTGTGCCACTCACGTTTTCCTTATGCCAGTCATTTTCCACAGTTTACGTTCATGACATTAGGAATATTCTTTCAAGATTTGAGTAGTATGCAGCTATGAATATTCGTAACACTGATATACTTTGACACTTTGAATAATTAACCATATTGAGAGAAGCGTTTAAGCATTTAATTAGTATAATTGATGTTTATAGACTAATTAGTAATTTTGGACTCTATTTATGGACTCTACTAGAAAACTGGACTCCTATTGAGTCAGATTCAAAATGGGGTCACCGCATCCTTATTACCACCACCTTTCCTCTTATTCGGTTCACTAAAGTACAGGGGCTAGCGATGACATACAAACCATTGAACAACTTCCATGTGGACGGCACAATTTTTATGAGCGAGTATCTTGGCCTTCCTCTAACTCTGGGCTTATAGATCCATTGATCTATTAAGCAAACTTTGTACATGCAAACACAATAACGGAACGTATATATATTTTTGCTATCGTTAACAACTATTTTGTTTTACTCAGATTCATATCCGGTGCGAACTTTCTGAACAATGAAAAATACCACTTTCCGCCAAGCACATAGCGTTTCGAGGCGCTTATCGCGTCTGATACGCCAATGGACGGCTGCAGATTCGATAAGACCTTGAGCAAGAAGTTCCCAGAACTGATCACTCAAATGACGATGCTGAAGATGCCCAGCATGGGAAGCGCCTGAAAGTATTTTTAATATGTTTGAATAGTTTTTCGATCCATAATTAACATCAAAAGTTTCGAGCAAACTATAGTGCTCCCAAATAAATGTTCCTGAGTCGACACAGATGCGGTCTAACTCGACAACAAACATTTCATATAATTTAGCTTTTTTTCCATATTGCCCATAATTCGTACTTTAATGTCATATCAGTTGCGAAAACTTGGTTTGCCTTACATACGCAAGAATTTCGACCGTATTTTTGCACTACAGTTTTATAATTGCATTTTATTTGCAGCAAGCACTAAATCTCTTTGTTTACTGGTTGTAGCAGGCAATGCAATTGTTATCGCGCAGTAACCTAAATTAACTAAACTGCGAGAGCTCGAATGTTCAACAGTGCACAAAACACCCCGTATTCTACTGCTTTCCAGTGCTGTTTGTTAATACTGTAAGCAGTTGCTTAGCAGCCATTACCTTATTTCCATTTGTGGGGCCCCATTCTAACAACATTTTAAACAAAAAATAACCGTTAATATTCATCAGGATTTGAAAAATATTTTAATTATTGAAAAAGGTTCCCACCCAAGAATTTTGCGCAGGTTCCGGCTTAGCTTGCTCCGGTACTGACTGTGTATTGAAATCGTACCGGCGCAGCAAGATGAAATAACCAAACTTTTGTTTTTAACCCATTATGGACTACATTTGTATAGCGCTCAGATAAAATTCAAGATAGTTTTATTTCACGCTTTGGTTATCAAATAATGCATAACGAGCTATTACAATATACTGGAACTGGAAAATTAAAAAATATCAAAACCCGAGCCAGAACCGGAGATAAAAAAGACCTGTTACCGAAAAATTCATTTCAAAGCTACTTTATCGCTTTTAATGTTGTAAACACAGCATTTTGAATGCCAAAAATCCTGAAATCAATGCAGTAGCTGACAAACATATGATAGAGACTCAATGTGCTATACACAAATGTGTACATTAATACACAAAGGGTTAATACTAAATTATTGTGCAACGGTTTAAATTAAAGTACCAACCGTCCTGTGCAACATGGTTATAAATGGAACAATCTGTTGGGTAAATTATGCAACGTTTCACACATTATAACGGTTGCGCTATACTCGCAGCGTGCCGCTAAACGCCGCTGCGCCTTGGCACGCGGCACTGTAAAACTTATTCTCTTTTAATGGTGTAAACACAGCATTTAGAATGTCAAAATCTTGAAATCAATGCAGTAGCTGATAAACATGATAGAGACTCAATGTGCTGTACACAGCATGCCGCCGCGCGCGCCATGCAGCGGCGCACGTTGGCTTCCGGCTCAGTAAAGTATAGCGCAACCCTTACTATATATGTTTGTCTTTGAATTTTACCAATAGCAGTGAGATATGATCCAAGGCTATCTTCTAGTGAATCCATACATGACACTACCATTTCGAATATTTGTGCAGTTTTTGAAGTGTGTTCGTTGATCCAAGCATTACGTTTAGCATCGCTGTTCAGCTGGTTCGTATGCAAATAATTGTCAAACATTTCGCGAACAGAGGAATCCTCCTGGGATAAAAACCGCAAGCATGATCAAACATTGTTCAAGCAGTTACCGGCACTCAATTTATTGCAATCCGCAGTACTGTAGTGACCCGAATAAGAGATGGTGGCTGATATTTATTTGGCCTATCCAGAATGTGCTCCCCTGTTTCGGTTACGGACTGTTATTTGTTTTAACCCAAGTTCCAGCAACTATCGTTACTGATATATATCCGGTACAGCCAGGGTCGGAGCAGGCATCCCCATGCCCCCCATATGAGGGCCCACACCTCTAAAGGGGCCCCACCCTAACCGGTTAAAATGCGTCTGGCTACTCGCCCCCGCACTGGAATTTGGGGGAGCCCCCGCCCCTGGCTGCTCTGGCACTGGGCACAGCAATTATTGGTTGAATTAATCATTTGTCTTATATCAAAAGCTTGAGCGATAATGCAAGGTTATACTTAGGAAAGTACTATTAAATCTGAAAGTATGTTTTAAAGTTTTCCACTCAACTTTATTCGGCCATCGAATTATTTATGCGCTACAATTAGGAATATTTGACATTTATGGACTCTAATTAGTGTTTAGGTTATCTGTCCGCTTACGGATTCTTATTAGGGATACGGACTCCTATTTAATGTGACTCAAAGCGGGGATCCCCTCTTATTCGGGTCACTACAGTGCATTTTCAGTTAATTGCATAGGATCTTTGACACATAATGCTAAAACCTTTCTGCCAGTGTATAGAACAGGGCAGTAGTGTAAGCATATTCCTAAGCCTAAACCTAAGCCTAAGAGTTAAAATAAGCAACCTTAAGCTTACTCGTTTTTCCGCAAAAAGCTTTCCGCCCGTGGTATTTATATGGACCAAACTTTGGAAAGCGTGTACCGATTCGGGCTACAGGAGAAAAAACTAAAAATCAAGTCACGACAGTAGATTTTGCTGATGAATAACGAAATGTGCATGGAAATTAAACGCGCTTTGATTACCTTCATTAGCCAGTCAAACACCCACGCAAATGATGTAAGCACAATAACTTGAGTTTGAGGAAACGACGCTGATATTAAATTCTGTTCAGTACCGCTGAGTTTTATCTGAAACAGAGAAACAGTGTAAACCACACCCAAATACGAAACAGCTTCCAGACATTTATGCTCTGTTCCGGTTAAAATCATAGACCGAAAAAGACGAAATACCTTAGCAGTTACAGTTCATTTGTTTATGCTTCAAATTTTAAATAGTTTGGTGTTGCGACTTCAGTGACCTGGATTCCAGAATTTTTCTGAGGGCATGAATATTTTTATGTTATATTTTATAGTTCGCAGAGCGGGTTTAGCAAATATTTTGATATTCTAAGACTAAATTGTGTTTGTCAACTTTTTAGTGAAAAACAAAGATCTGGTTAAAGAAGGACAACGGAAACTAATTACATTAACCCTTCCTTTTCCCAGGAAAGATTATTTCATCTGAAATCTAATTTCGAGCTGGTATTCTTTGAACCCCGAGACTCTCAAATAGGACATGCTTACCATCATCACTATTTATAAGTGCTTCACGTTCAAACCCAGGCGGCTGGGGCTTTCACGTCTTGAGGAGATTTTGTTCTGCGCATGTATGTAATTGTTTAAAACACTGCATGCACTTTGTGTATTATTTGGCGAACAAAGTTTGGCTGGGTTGATCATACCTTTACCTTGCGCTGCAAAGGATTAATTATAGCCTAACTGCAAAAATTGCATACAACCTACATAACAGTTAAAACTAGTATCATCCAACATTAATGTTTGCTGTGGTGTTGTTTTCTAACTGGAAGTTATTCGCATAATGTTAATGGTAATTATTTTGCTTATGTTGATTTCAAACTCACATCATTTGTTTAAAAGCTAAGACGTTTTCAATTCAAACATCTAAAATGAAATCTTACACCATCGGAAGCAGTTTGTAGTTGCAAATCCGTAAAATCCGATGGACGGCGCATAATGCGCCGCTGCGCCAAGTTAGCCGACCAACCAGACGGAATTTTACTAGGAATGGACGAATTAACGCTGTTGCTATCATAACTGATACCACTACTGCTATTCATGAATGTTCCGAATCCGCCAAAATGCGTGCGATCTGTGGTCATACGTCGACGGTTAAGACAACCTCCGGTTGTTGTTGCTAACGGTTTGCTTGAATCATACGTTCTATAAGGACTACTTGATGCAGAATTAGATTCATATCGTGCCAACTCAGGCGAAAAACGAACCACTGTTGCGTTATTGGGAATTAGACAAGAAGTATGTCCAGGTGAAGATTTTCGTCTTACTGAAGAAACAGTTTGTTTACGCAACGGAGTGAATGCTGAATTTGGTTGCTGCCGAGAAGGGTATCCCAGTGACTGTTTACGATATTCATTTAACTCATTAAATTGATGAAATTGTGCACGAGATACTTTGCGAAGTACTGGAGTTTGAGGAACAGAACCCTGTAAACCCAGCGTTGAGCTGTCGGCAACAATTGAGGCGTACCGAGTTGCGAATCGGGGTCGTGGTGATTGAAGTATTGATGCTGGTGCCCGTCGCTCGTTTTTACTCGCACCAGATGAATTTCCATTCAAAGATGGCAAGCTTAATGTTTTAGCAAGCTCGTTGCCCATGTTACCAATATCATAGAATGTCCGATTGCTAACTAAATTAAATTAGATTTATGTACTAGTTTTCGGCATAACTGAGTAGCAAAAAATAGCAAGGCAAGAAGCAGGCGGTAACTGGCAAGAGACATTTTGCCGTGTGTATTTCTATGAATTACTTAAAACACAAATTGTATTTAGTTTTGGATTACCGATATCTACGGAACAAAAAATACATATTTGGGATTTTTTGGGTTGACGATTGACAATCAAAGGATAGGCACAAAACTTTAGATTACTTTTAAAACAAATGTAAACAATTATATCGCACGAAAACACGTAGTCAAGTGGAATTTGGAGCAAAATTACTTTTTGCAGGTTTTTTCCTGGAGTTTTAGTACATTTCAAAAGTTGATTAGGTGCACGAGAACCCCGCCTTTACAAATTTTGGACTGTATGTCTCTAATAATACTACGGGTTCTGCAAATTTCAAAATCCCAGACTGCCATCAGCAATAAAACCTATCAGATTATGGCTGAGACTGTGTGACTCTGAGTGGTACATTGAAATATTTCTAAAATATTTCGCCAGATTTTGAGCAAACTAAAAACAAATACTGTCCTGAAACTAAACAACTGATTTTCATTTCTCATTATAAAACTAGCGTATCGTAGGTACATAATCTAAAACCGGAAATTAAGATTTTCAAACAAACAAGATCGCTCCGCAGCGTTATTGATGGCAACTTTCTACACCAAAAGAGAAACATTTCTCATTTTATATGTGTATAGAAATGTATACAGTCTCGGATTGCAACGGTTGCACAAACGACAATTGCACAAACGACAATTGCGCAAATACAATTACTCAACTTCAACTTATCAAACATCGACAATTGACCAAACGCGACAATTGCACAAATGACAATTGCCCAAATGCGACAATTGACTATAAGGTTACTCTGCGGGGCGTCCCGTTTGCCCGCATTATAGCCATTGGACCAGAGTGCAACGGTAAACAACCTCTACGTAACAACCGCCTTAACATTTTTTATAATGAGCTGAAAATCGAAAATCAAGATTGTAACCCAAATACACAACTTCTTACGACATTTATTTGCCAAAAACTGAGCTAAATCTTGCCACAAATAAATTATGGCAAAAGCTATAAAATTACCCCCCAGTTAAATCTCAGGCAATCACCCCCTGTCATCCAATGCTCCCAGATCTTCGCCCAGAATCAACCTTAGGAGAGGCCGGAATACTGGACATTATTTGGCAGTATTAGTGTTATGAATGAAATATGGACCACATGCATCAAACCTTTATCCCATGGCCTCACAGACTCTTCATGACGAATCATACCACGAATCAAAATTCAAATTTTTGGCCGTCTTGCGCATGCAGATGATTTGAATTAAATATCACACAAACCGAATTTTTTGGGACATTTCCCTCCAGTACTCAGTTCTCTTATTTAGACGATTGACCAATTGTAGCGCGTTTGATGCAATCGTAGCGTTTGAATAATTGCCGTTAAGGCAATTGTCGTTTGGGCATTCGTCGGTTGGGCTTTTGTCATATGAGCAGCTGTCGTTTGAATAATTGTCGTTCGGGCAACCTTGCAGACACATATAGCCTTTTGCGGGGTCCACGTTATAACCGGGACAGCTTGGAACACGTTTTGTCCCTGTTAGACTATTGAGTAACATTTTGTGTGCTTGTAGACCACATATCGTATTCAAATATTCGTATTTGTCTGCTATTATCATGTGTATGTCACTTTTTGTTCTTCAATATCATTTGATTTTTGAGGCATTGTCTGCGAATATCATATGATATATTTTCACATGTCTGCATACTTGATGTGATATACCCAAACTGTCCTGTTGAATATCATATAATACTAGAATGTGAAATTTGAACTTATGAATTATGAAGCATTGATTCTAAGCGATTTTACGTCGGAAACATTTGCGAGGATGTATTTGATATTTCAAGTACATCTGTCCCTCTACCGTACGACTTTCCATTCATTTATCTGCACTCAAAGATTACTGTATCCAGCTGAATATCATATGATATTCGTTGAAATTTTGGTGGGTGTGACAAATGAGTGGAAAGTCGAACGGCAGAGGCACGAATGTACTTCCAAATACACGACTGCAAATCGTTTCTGGCACAAAATCGCTCGTAATCGGAGCTTAATATTTTACAAATTCAAATTTCACAATCCAGTATAATATTATATTCAACAGGACAATTTGGGTATGTTACGTCAAGCTTGCAGACGTTTGAAAATATATCATATGATGTTCGCAGACTATACGTCGAATATCATACATTGAAGAACAAAAGGTGACCTACTTACACATGATAATAGCAGGCAAATACGAACTTTTGAATACAATATGGGGTCTACAAGCAGACAAAATGTTACCCAATAGTCTAATAGGGACAAAATGTGCCCCAAGCTAAGTATCCCGGTCATAATTTGAACCCCGCATGAGTTTCTAGAACAGATGTGGGAATGGTAACCGCTTATAAAGTAGAAAATTTGAAACGAAATCAACCTGGGATTAACTGTGACCCGCCTGCCCCGGTTATAACATAAAGCTCAGGTTTAGCAATAACAAGAAAAACGCTAAAATAAAGTAACTGCCGTTGAAATCACATATCCCGTTTTGTGCATATGTTCACGCATGCCTTAATCACAAAGTTCAGTTTCTTTTTGCAGCATGAATGCACTGCGCGTCAGGTCGCACCAAAGTTGTCATTCATGGCAAAAACTCCTGATGAATGAGATTGAGCTATCAATATGGTTTCGCGATCGGAAATCCACACTTATTTCGTTCGCAAATTTTCTAGCATAGTGTCAACTATAAACGAAGCTTTATCGTTGTCACGGGATAACTCGTTCCCCGTTTAATCCTTGCCACCGGACGAATTAGACTAAATTACACTAGCTTAATTGTTCCCGCTCATGAGATAATTCTTCTCCCCGTACGTTTCCCTGACACAAGTCTTCGTAGAATTTTTTCCTGTATTAGATTTCACCCGTTCGAATCGACATCTTCTGAAACAGTTGTACAATTTGTTTCCAAATACCAACTTCATAAAATTTGAATATTGCCTTTCGACCTGCAAAACTAATAAAATTAAATTCAGAAAGCCTGCTTTTTTGCAAACGCATTTTTTTCATGCCCGACCTCAGTTCTTATATTTGTCACCTGAAACAAAAATATATTGCGAAACGTTGGTGGTTTCGGTTTTTTCACAACCGAATTCGAAAACGAACCGCAGGTTCTTGCCGAATACGATCTTTTATTGCCACCCTTGTCATGAACGTTTGCAGGACAAATCTCTTGCTTCTAGTTTTAGCGAAACGGAAATTTCCCAAATTATATACATGTTATTCGAAAAATTCAACTAAAAACCCATTTTCTTTTTTTGCTTAGCATGATTATGCGATTTAAGTCTAAATTCAATAAAATTTTGAAATAGTGAAAGCCTATCTATGCAGAGGAATTGCACACATTGCATACAAATGTGTCCGAAAATTGCAGTATATGCATACATAATGTATATTACGAATACAACGATGCTGATCATATAAGCGAAATGGCTTTTACATTTACTGAAAAGAATTAAATCAAAGGTTGGGAAAAGATTAATTTCGTCTAATTCAACCGGAGTAAAATTATACAGGGGAAGAATTAAACGGGTGTAGAATTATACCGTGACACCGTTTTATTAATCACTTGAAATTAAATCATCTTTGTTTCTATAGCACACGAGCTACTTGTTTTGATATTTCAGATTGCCAACCTTGTTGTTCTGGTGCTGAAGGTTGTGTGACAGAGGCCCTATGTATCTGTGAAGCTATTTTATAAATTCTGTTACGCCTGGATCCGTTTGAATGAATATAGCTAGTTAAGCTTACACAAGGGTGCCAGCATTACCCTCACCTCTAAGTTATAACATTATGTTTTTATATAAAACGTTTCCAGTTGTGGCGCGACGCCTACCGTAATTGCGTGTTTTGCTATGCACCTTGCCTTTTATAAGATGCATATTCTGGCCACGCAACAATAAAGAGAGGCATAAATAACTAAACGTAAGGTATGTCATAATGGCAGTTAAAATATTAAATTGAATTTTATAATAGTATATTGATAAAGTCAGTCGTAAAAATGAATAAAAAATAATCTATTATACCCAAATACGATTAGCTGCTTTAGTAGAATTTTAAAAAAGCTGAGTGATCAATAAGTTTTAAAGACTTTGCTACACATAAAAAGATGTATTATTTCTTTTCATAGGGTTGACAATTAGATTTGGTAAACGTATCCATAGTACTGTTTTAACCCAGTTTTATTGTGGTTCTGCCTCAACTCTATTGTGATGTTTTCGATAAAGAAAGACATTATCTTTAAATTTCCTTGACTATCTGCAATTGTATCGTTTTGTTGAGCTTGATAAAATATAAATGCAACCAGCTTTCGTTTGCTGATTCACAGAATATCAGGAATACTGTTTTTAATATTGGCTGGGTTTCTAAAACAATACTTAAGTACGACTAATAGTACCTAGGTTCGTGCTAAGTAGTCACCTATCCATTTTGTCGTTTTTAAAAGCTGCTTAGGTTAAGCAAATATATACTTAAGTCGCTGACTAAAATACTTAAGTCGCTGAATAAATTTGATAAATTACAGATTAACACAGCTCAGGCATACTAACCTTGATCTAAACTGAAGTTGTATACTCATCGTACCTCCCAAAGCAAAACTGTTACTTTCTTGCCATGACATTGGCTTGCATTAACGTTTAACTGTTTTTGACTTAAAGTCGGCGATTAAGTAATTACTTAAACTTAGCCATTATTGCTTAAGAATTGTAATTGTACGTTCAAAAAACGCATCTGGTGGTCTTATACAAGCCTTACTTGTGTTATCTACGAGTTAAATCTTGATGACATCTAGTATAGATGGAATTGCGCAAAATAAATGATAATTGTCCTACTGACCAAAAGGCCGCATATGCATGTCCTCGGAACCGAAATGTTTTTATGCCTTATTTCTGAAACACTCTTAAAGAATTACGTTCGCAAATAAACCGGCAGGTGTTCAAAACAACGAGGCTTTAGTTTATCAAATACAAATACAATTACGTTTCTAACAGTGGCGGATCCAGGATCTCAAAATGGGGGGCCAAAATTTCACAGGTAATAAACTTACTTTTGACCCATACACAAACCACGAACTATCGTCACAAAATTGCTATAGAATTTTTGTCGAAATGCTGTTGGGGGGCGCGCGGCCGGGGTGGCCCCCCATTGATCCGGTATTGGTTTCTAAGATATAACTGTTGCCGCATTTCTTACCACACCTACTTGAACTGACAGACGTTGCCAGCAGGTAAACATAGTACATTCTGATACGGGACCTAATTATAGTCCAAACGCGAAAAATGCTTTTCGTAAATAAAAATTTTGTCTTCATCGTTGATCGTTTCAAACTATATTCCGGCAATTATGATAATTTTCAACGTGTTTACTGTGACCAGAAATGAAATTCCGATGGATGAGCGTATTTCCAGTACAAATAGCGTTTACACTTTTGTAACTACAATGCGAACTAACAATGCTCTGTTGGCATGTCTGTTTACATGTCAAAATGGTGTGAACGTGCGGTTCTGTTTGCTTAACTAAATTTTTTATGATATACGGTACACTTATATATAACGTACTGAGATTAAATTTCTTAAAAAGACGCACTGTTCATTGCATACGAAATCACTGAAAACAATCGTGGAATTGCGCTTTCAGTTTCACAAGAGTGTAACAACGGTACAGTATAGAGGGTCGACACTCCAAGGAACGCCTTCCAATACTGCCGGTTACCTAAGCACACAACTAATGAACTCTTAATTAATTCCCCAAAATCCACCAGTAGCTCTGACACGCTTATCCAAAAATTCTCAATTTGCACACGCAATGCACAGTAAGGTTATAACTACTTTAGAAATAAACACGTTACCCGAAGGCAAATTATAATACTGGGATGTCGGTCAGGACTATCACACCACTAACTATTTTCTGTGTCACTACAATTCAGGCCCAAAACGTTCCCGCTACAGGCAGGTAAGTGTACGACTAGGATGTCTGTCGAGACTATCACACCAGAGCTCACAGTAAATTCACTAGGCCGCGATGCGGCTCAACTACTATATTCGCTTAAAATCGCTCCAGACATTTAGGTCCGTAAAACTCAGGCTCAACAGCCAAAAAAACACAAGTTACGTTTGCTATGCAAGGCAAATCGTCAAAATTAAGTCGGCACCACTTTGCTGCAAAACTATCGACTGAGTCACAAACAGCCCGCAACACTTCAGCGGAAAACTATAACTGAGCTCTAAACTAACTCCAACACTCCCAGCAGCACTTGGCTACAAAACCAGAACTGACACGCTTTGAGCTTGAAACCACCACTTTTATACTCATAATTTGAAAGGTTACTTCGATTCTTTGAATTCGCTAGAAACCTTTAAAATTCCTAAAACTTCGTTCAACATTTAACAAATTCGAGGAAAAGTGGATTTTTAAAACAATTGTTAGCTTAAATCTAGCACAAAGTTCGCGGAATTTGACAAAGTTTGGATTTAAAAATCTAAATTATAAAAGTTTGATCTTTTAAAAATTAAAAATTTTCAGAAATATTTTGTTTTGGCTGAAATACCTCAAATTGAAAATAATTGTAACCGAAAAATGATATTCACTAGAGTAATTAAAAAGGGGACATGGTCGCTGCAATTCTCAAAAGAATTATAAAAATCTCCATGACTAATTAAATGCCAATTGAGAATTTACTATCTTTTCGAAAGTACGTAATTTTAAACTCGAGCCTTTATATGCATGTAAACGCTCAGGTATCGCTACGCTACAAGCCGCTCACTGACACCATTCGAAAATAAAACTGTACCAGCTCAGCATCGTACACAGTAGAACCATTAGATTGTCAAAATAATTAATTCATGTTGTAATCCTTGAAAAGTGTCAAAATCAGAAAGGAGTCACCAACAAAATGTAATTTTGGTATTATTTTAAAGGGTCAAATTCTAAACATATTACACGGAAAAAAGATTTTCACATTGCTTTTAGCAATCTTGTAGGCCTATCCGATAACACGCCCTAACGTAATCGTTTTAAACTTTAAGAATAAAACCTATGAGGCCTGTATTACAAAGCATTGTACGAAAACAAGATTTATATACTACACGCATATGCTATGTTTAAAAACCGCTACTACTCAATGCATAATGGGTCATCCACGTTAAAATGCACGCGCCGATGTAATAAATAGTCCACCCACCCCATTTGGAATAGCATCGAAATACACATCCTAGCTGGAGGCAAGGTACAGTTTCATAGTTGTACTTAGATAGTGGTGATTGTCTAAACTCTGTCGGAAGGGACTCTGGAGGAATACATGTTGTCTGTAGGATGTCAGGACATCACGATAGTGCACGCATACACATATAAAAACACAAGCTGTGCACGCATATTCACGCGCATCATTCAACACAAAAAACAGAGTCCCTTCCGAGGGACTATGGACAATAACAGTTCCTGATAAGGATGTCAGGACAAGTAAATATTTATGCCTAGAGCATATTCATTGTCTAAAAGTTCAGACAATGACATACTGACATATCACACAGTGTATTAAGAGAGTGGGTAGGGACAACGCGGGCACCCAAAAGGGAGAGACATTTTTTTACATATGTTAGTGCATTTTAACGTTGATGACCCATAATCCAGGCTCATGACCCGCACAAATATAATGTATTATTGCCAACATGTAAATACAATACCGCAGCTGTGTATGCCGAATGCATTATATACAACCATGTACAATCTGAACGCAATTAAATCTGACTAGAATATTCAACAACAACATAACTTTGCCTACACGATCATAAAATGCACACTGAAAATAAAACACAAACGCTCCTCACATAATAACGAGAACAACCTATTCACCAAATTAAAAAAGGGGAACCCCTGTAAGCAAACCACATAGAGGGGAATATAAGTAAAATAATCGTCCCCCCTGCTACAAGAGGGTAGCCAACACTGGTGGATTCAACGGGAGTCACACAGTCCTAACCCCGTTCCCAGTAGGGATGAAAATCAAATGTGACAAAATTAGTGCTAAAATTGTGTTTGATTTTCGCTGACTTCGCTCGCGAGCTTTTTATCATTATATATCGCGCGGCCTCGCCTATTGAAAGTGTTTGAGATCTTTTCAGTTATACCGGTGTCTAATTGCGGAAAATTTAACACCATTGGACTCAGCTCTGCAAGCTGTATCGAATGGTACTACATAATTTGTCAAATTTTTGACAAAACGGTTTTGGGTTCCGGAACCTTAAAAATCAAATTTTTCAAAAATTCAAATTTAGGCGTGGAATGGTCAAGGTAGGTCATTAGAAGCTCAAATATGCAAAAATTTATTAAATGCAACGATTTAAAGAACTCATTTTTGAATCCACCACTGGGATAGCCATACCCAATATAACACAATTTCAAATACATTTGAATATCTTATTGTTCATTCAGATTGTTTAAGATCATTTCGCCTGTCAACAATTCAACAGAAGTGATCGGTTTGCCAAATATTTCAAAAAACCACACTGTCTCATTGTTATCAGAACTGAAAACGGATTATTAAATTTAACCAAACCAGCCGGATGACAACAAGCGCCAGACTCGAAAAAAAAACTGGTAAACACGGAATATCTTTTGGCATATGTGAACTTACAAATAAGAGGAATCGTGCGAAGTTGACGATTGGCCAAGCCGAATGGGTGATTGTCGAAGTATTGTGTTGCGTTTTTCGATCATAGTGAGCTAATCCCATTGAAATGTTTGAAAGAATGCAATGAACGGCGCCATTCAAGAACTGACGCATGAAACAGAAGGGATCTCTTCAAAATCCGCAGATATTACCAAGCAATTTGGGATTTTGGAAAATTGGGATATTGCCCGGAAAATTAAGATTATTGAAGTTTGGATATTACAAACGAATCTCGAAATTTGAGAAATACTGATATTAGTCGAAAAATCAGGGCCTAGGAATTTTGGGATGTTCGAATATTATCCTTGAAATTGGGAACCTACCGAGAAATCGTGATCGAAGAAATAAATTTTTTCAAAGTTTGGTGAATGTCTAACAGTTTTCGGTTTTATGAGCAGAAATTGTCAAAGATGAAAGTCAAATAAACAACTGTTAACCGTATGAGTGAGAAATCAGTAGCGCGTATTAATATCAGTGCACTGTAAAATTACACAAGTGTACTTTTAACGCAGAAGAAAAAATAAACACGGATAAAATGCGAGTAACGGTTAAAGAAATCTTGCGCTGTTATACCCGCGGGTAAAAAATAAAACTTCCACGGATAAAGCGCCGCGCGGTTAAAAATCTTTGCTCTGTTTACACCCCAGGTCGGTGTATGTAGACACTGAGACCATATACTCAAAACCGAAGCTCTTAAACCGATTGTAGCTACAAATTGCGTCATTAAATTCTTAAATATGCGACAATTTTTCAGAATTGCTCGTGTCATGAAGTACACATCTCTGCAAAACAGGCAAGTAAATTTATGTAAAATAACATGGTCGTCACGCGTTAGTAATTTCATATTCGTTCAACATGCGCCTGGTTTGACAAATTCACGTCAATATGGGTAACTACTTGCACTACAGTCTAAAAGTCGGTGACATACGTAAGCCAAAACCAAAGCACTAATCAACTCTTTGAAATATTCATCCTATTTTGAAATGTTGCTAGAAAAACTCCCAAACCAATGATGAACGAAATTCTATTGTACCGTCCGGCCCACGTATAGCTTAAATTTATTGTTTTGCATGGTAGCTGAATATACCGCTAGAAGTGTAGCACAGCCCTCTTGTTCAGTTCAGTGACGTTTTCTCTCGGTTCGGTAGGGAAAATCAGAAGCATATTTTTCGTTCAGAAAACAGAAAAATGGAAAACGCAATCGGCTCAGTTGTGCAAGTGGGTAAAAGATTTTTTACCCGCGCTGCACTTTACCCGCGGATCGTTATCCACTATCCGCCTTTAATCGCCCTTATTTTTTCTTCTGTGTTCAATCCAATTGTGTAATTTTACCGTGTATATATGATAGTCAGCCGATTTAAGTTATTAAAAACTATTTATTAGTAACTTCGATAATGTTGGACAACATACTTATTCCGTAAGG
>JASANG010001322.1:0-17892 GCA_030248215.1 Enoplolaimus lenunculus
TGAAAATAAATAATAGTCCATAACCGAATAACAGTGGGGGTACCCTCTGAAGAGGCCAAGTTAATATCAGTCCCCCCTCTTATTTGGGTTACTACAGTACATAACATAAATTGTGTGGCAACTGGTAATAGTAAAATCATTGATCTTCTGGGTTATTCCCTTAGCCGGCATTTGTGAAAAGATCTTTGAGTTTCAGAATTTTTGGTGTATTTGAGCTTCTCATGACTACCAAATTTGAATTTGTGAAAATCGATTTTCAAGATACACCATTCGACACAACTTGTGGAGATGAGTCGAGTGGTCTTGATTTTATCGCAATTTAATGTCTAGCTAACGAGTTATTGTAAAATAATTGATCTGGCGCGTCCCAAATCCTAGGCAGCTCGGTAACCCAGCCATTTGACAGTAACTCGTAATGCAGCCATGGAATTGCGGCATATTTAACACTATTTGACTAGTTCTGCAAGCTACATCGAGTGTTATATATTATAAGTTTTGTAACTTTGAAACTTGGGCGTGGAATGATTAAGGGAAATCATTAGCTCAAATATGCCAAAAATGTGCAAAATTCATCCTGTTTTATGTAAACGCGATGGGAGCGATAACAAAGAGACCAAAATCTTTAACCTGTATGGCAAACGGAACTTCTGATTTTCGGCTTTGTTCCATATATTTTATATAATGACGTCCTTGCTTTTGTGGTTTTCATGTCTGCTTCAAGATTAGTTTTGTTTCATATTTTAATAGATTCAATGTTTTTGTTTATTAAATTATATACGGTCTTCTGCATAGTTTCAAACAGTCCACTGTCCCATGGAGTCGAAATTTTCATCCGAGCTAATGTGTTGCTCCAATAGCTACGGCATTGGTGTCTTTATATTATAAAAACTTTTACGACCGGGGTGCAAGCGGACGTCTGCCTCCTAGCAGGGTGCGCAGTGAAAATGTGGATAAAACTTGCCGTAGCCGGAGGTGACGCGATCGAAATTATGCAACTTTTAAAACAGTGTTTATTTGTTAATTTTGGCAAAATCTATCAAATGTCAATGGTTTTGGTTTTACATTTTTTTAAATCCCGGTGTTATACCTATTAATTTGCATGTTCGAACCGAATACTATGTATTCCGCCAGACCGCGCAAACCAGGTCTCGGGCCCGTAGACAAGGGCGGCCAGGGGGCTCAGCTCCCATGGATAACTTTAGCCGCGGATAAAGTTTTCAACCTTGCCTGTAACTTATTGAACACATTTGAATGCCCCTCCTGAAAATTTTTAGCCCCCTTGGAAGACGAGCTTGCTGCAGTTATGCCAGTCCGAGACATCCAGAAACAACACGCAACAACAACAACAACAACAACACAAAAATTAGCATTGGGCATTGAGGTACTTAAATGCAGAAAACAATTATTAAACTTATTGCAAAAATATGGTATGTTCCTGTGAGTATGGTTCGTGTCTAAATTTTTATCCAACTATCGTCAAAAAATGTCAATAACGTTGACTTGCGGAAGCACAAAGATACATCTATTAATGTTGCTATCAGGTAGCGAGCAAAAAATGCTGCAAGTGAAAGTGAATAAAACAGATTGTTAAGTTTATAAAGTAACTTTTCGAAAAAGCAAACCGCCAGGCGGGAGTCGAACCCCGACCAAACAATATTTACCCAGTATCGCTGCAACTCAATTTATCACCCGACTGCGCCACGGCGTTATGCTATAAAATTCGATATTTGCTTCATATATATTGTTTACCTTCTATTAAAAGGGCGCATGTTACGTTTGTTTACGTGTTATGGGTCATCCACGTTAAAATGCACGCGCCGATGTAATAAAATGTTGCACCCACCCCGTTTGGAACAGCATCAAAATACACATCCTAGCTAGTGGCAAAATACAGTTTCATTGCTGTACAGATAGTGTTAATTGTTTAGACTCTGTCGGAAGGGACTCTGGACAAATACATGTTGTCTGTAGGATGTCCGGACATTACGTTAGTGCACGCGCACACATTTATAAACACACGCTGTGCACACATATTCACACACATCATTCAACGGAAAAAATCGAGTCTCTTCCGAAGACTGTGGACAATAACAGGTCTTCATACTGATGTCAGGACAAATAAATATTTATGCCTTGAGCACATTCATTGTCTAAAGGTTCAGACAATGGCATATTGATATATCAGACAGTGTAAAGACAGTGGGCAGGGACAACGTGGGTTCCCAAAGGGAGGGACATTTTTTACAATTTTGCGTGCATTTTAACGTGGATAACCCATTATAATATATGATTTATGCGTACTGAATTATTCTGTCCTAAACACAGGGAAGTCAAAAATAGAAATTGCAAATTCGGGGGATCCTTGCTGTAAAACAGAGGGAGCTTTTCCTCTAAGACTGAAATCATAGCTCCAATGTTTTTCACCAGGAATTGGTAGAAAATTTCCATTAAAAAGGATCAAAGCCAAAACCCCATAACAATTGCTAGAGAACCAAATATTCGAAGAAAAAGGATTGTAAAATTTCTTATTTTAAAAGACACGACTTTCAGGCCGTCCCAATAAGCGTTATTCAATGGTGACGCAGGGCCCAGGTATAGTTTACATTGCGGCACACCGCCATAACCTCGATTTTAACAGTTCTACGCTCCAAAGCAACGCCTCAGTCTAACTTAATTTTTAAGAGAGACTAGAAGGAACTCGGGCATCTGTTAAGGTGTGGGGCTTTAGGATTTGGATTTAGTTTGTGTTTTAATAGTTTTTAGATTGAAAAGATTGAGAGTCGGACAACCACATACAAGCCTAAACAACCCAAAACGGAGGAGTGGGATGAGTAGCACAATTACCAAGACTGTGGCAAAGCCTTAAAACCTGGCCAATGTTTAGATTAGGTGAGGACCGAAACAGTGTAAAAGCGTATTCATATTCCTCGACAGCCTAGAAGCCTCAGCGTACGGATTAGCATATTCCCAAACCTAAAAGCATAAGCTAACGTAAGCCTGAGATTTAGCAAAAAAATAATAGTTTAAAACTTAAGCTTAAGTGCCATTGAAAACGGCCCGCGCATCCGCTATACGCGACAATCAGAAACCTGAAGCAATGTGTGAAATTAGGGGGAAAATTGAAAATTTGAACACAACAATTTTTATCTGTATCAGATCATGTAACTAATCTAATAGTAATTAAACAAAAACCGTAGCACACATTTGTACTTGTTTTAAACCGAAAAATGGTTAAAAACTTTTCATATTTAAACATGGAGGGTTAAATAGCGCTAGGTAACTAGGAGTTGGAAGTAACATAGCTAGTCCTTCAATTATTACGGTTTGTTGACAGTTCTAGTGACTGTTGGGCAAGGTATATTTTAGCTACATAACGTCGTTTATACCATGGGCGCCAATATGTTCTCAAATGTGGGGGGATCAATTGAGTAATTTACACATGTTCAACTTTACCTTAACAGAAATTTATTTATTACTTCGAATACAGACGCAAGAGAGATAACAGTTCTCTGATCTGACACACTGATATTCGCCAAGAAGTAAGACTGACAGCATTCCAACCCAACTGAGTGTTATGTGCAAAAAGTATCGGTAAAAAATCGGAAATTTTTGCAGTGCCGATGCCGGTACTTTCGAAAAGCGCAGATTATTACTGACGCCAATTAATCGCCACATCCCTACTTGGAATGTGCTTGTGTTTGTGCTTGAAAATTAATTGAAAACCGTTCTCATAAAATGATAATCGTTTGTGGTGGTTAGAGTTTAAGTCTTCGCACAATGATGTAATGTAGTATTATCCCATCTGTGCTTTAGTAGTGTACTAAAGCTGGCGTTCAGCATCGGTAAAAATAAAAATTGTGGTATCGAAACATCTCTACCCATTAAACGCCAACGTGCAGCGCAACCAGGTAACCACAACATTGTTCAGCCAAAGTCTAAACCCATAAAAGAATTAAAAACAAAACCAAAATTTCCAGTCATCATCATAGTACTATATACGTTAATTTATTATTGTAGAAAAGATTCGATAAGGAAAGTTGAAAACCAAACAAATTGTACGTAACGATTCAGGATCAATGCAGAATATAATGATGGCTGCCGCAATCCCCATATTTTGGATATTTACTGGCAAAACCGGTTTTTACAACACAGTTTACAATTTGCAAATGCCTGACGAAACGTGAAAATAGATATATCACTTTACACCATGGCCCGTATTCTAAAATGTGTATATACCTAGATATATAGCAACTGTCATCGGTTAGTAATAGGTTTTCAAACTCACTAATTATTGCAGGTGTTATACTTAATATTGGTACAGGAGTAGAATTAATCATGTGCGAAAAATGTGGTGAATTTTGTGCCTCAGCATTCACTGGTTCGAATATATACGTAAATATTATATGGCTAATTTCGAGAGTTTTCTTGCTTACAAATACATTCATTTATTGCACAAATCTGCCTTAGGTTTTAATAAGCATAATATATTTATTTACATTGATTATTTGAAGAATTTTTCATAATGTCTCAGCAACCTCCTCATTATGGATTTAAGCAAGGTGAGTGTGAGATGGGTTACGAGTAAAACATACAAAAGGTGCCATAGGTGCTAAATTCGTGATTCCTTTTCTGAAACCTCTATGTCATCGTTTAGCTGGATATATCATAGCACGTAAGATTGCGAAGTTATATGCCAACTCTCGAGTTCAAACTACGTATATTTCCAAAAAGATGCTTTCTTCAGTATTGTTAGTCCAGTTAGAAACGATTTTGTTAAGCAGTTGTAAAAGCAGGCTTAGATTTAGGTTGCGAACTAACGGCCTTTGGTTCCTTAAGAGAAAGCTTTGCCACTTCGCCACGCAACCCGCCTCAAACTGCTTTTGTCATCGACTATACGTCGACTCATATGCTGCCCGGAAGGGGAAGCATACATACACAGTGCAATGCATCACATGGTACAATTTATATAAAGCTTATATATGCTTACATGACCCAATTTTGAGCAATGTCGTCACTTGACCATCCATCCCATTTCGGCTGGATACCGTGTCCAAAGCGTGGCAGTTTGTCATTGACGAACAAGCATGTCTCACAGACAGGCTTACATGTCCCGATTTTCATTAAGGTCGACTTTTGACCGTCTATCGTATTTTAATTAAACAAGAACCGTGGTTATAGCGCGGCAATTCACCATTTCGTTCACTGCGTAGCACCCATGCCAGACTAGGAAGGTATTTGAGCGGGACAACAGAGCTTTGATTTGTACTATACAGCTGCAAAAGCAGGCATACGTGGTGAGTTCGGATTTAAAGCCTGCGGATTCTTAGTGAATGCTCGGCAACCGCACCTGTGCTTGACAGCATTAGAAAAAGTTTGGTTTTCTTTATGTTTAAAATTTGCTCGATTTTGCTTTGGATTATTTATTGGTGGTTTATTAACTTTTGTGCCACCATATACATATTATATACGAATATCGTAGTGCAACAACATCATTACGTATTTGCGTTGCGTACAATTCTTTTATTATTGATATCTGATTTAGGTGAATACAATTCTGGAATGGGCGGCATGCCTCCTGGTCCAGGGGGATTTAGTGGAGCTGGAATGATGCCGCCACCACCAATGTACATTCCACCGCCAACGTATCACTCAGCTGATGCAGAAGCTAATGATGGCGGTCCGAAGGGATCATTTTCTTTTGACGACAAAAGTGTACGAAGAGGATTTATAAGAAAGGTACGTGTGCGTATATATTCTTCTGTTTCTGTGCACTGGATTAGTTTCTCTGCGTCATCATGTGACACCAATTTTTCACGTAAGGATAAATTATTTAACTTTGACCGAATAATTCATTTCATAACAAGGTGCATTTATACATATACCAGCGTGCAACCGGATATCCGGTTCCGGTTTTATATCCCGTATTCGTAAAGAC
Organism: Enoplolaimus lenunculus; assembly: GCA_030248215.1. Classification (NCBI taxonomy): domain Eukaryota; kingdom Metazoa; phylum Nematoda; class Enoplea; order Enoplida; family Thoracostomopsidae; genus Enoplolaimus; species Enoplolaimus lenunculus. Next base: position 5,936 of record JASANG010001322.1, read on the forward strand.
ATACCAGATACCGGATATTTGCGGTTGCAATGCCAAATATAATAATTGCTTTTTACAAGTGAGTCTCTTTAACATCTTGATGCGATTACATTTTAGTAAAGTCAAGACGTTCAGGTTTTGATACGATTTCAGGTATTTAAGCTTATGCAAGCGAGCGAGAGCTAAATGTATTTTTGCATTAAATAATTTCAGTTTCTCAGCAGCGCGAACAGATAAATTATTTTACATATATAAATATAGTATCCGGTTCTTGTTCCGGTAAAATTCAATATCCGTATCCGCTTCGGTATCTGGTAAAGTAATATCCGATCGCATCCTGACATACGTATACGTATACCTGATATTTATTCAAGATTTTACAGATCCGTATAATTTTGACCTACGGGTAGGGTGTGACCGGATATCAGGCTCCTGTTTTTAATATCCGGCAAAAACCGATATCCGGTACCGTAAAACTGCTTTTAACAAGTGGACATATCTAACATCTCGCTGCGATAGCATTTCCGGGCGTGTAAAGTTGTTAAGATTTTTACTAAATAACAGAAATATGAAAAAGTTAAGGTATAAGAAACATACGAACTTTTGCTCTACTGGTAGTTTGAACAGTGCTCATATTTACATGCCATATCCGTTTAATATCCGGATCTGGTAACAAAATTCAATGTCCGGTATTTGGAAAACTAATATCCGGTCGCACCCTACCTATGGATCTTGTAAGTCGTACTTATGTCATCTTTGTGAACTGAGTGATAACTGCTCTGTCTGTGTTTCATTTTAGGTGTACATGATTTTGTCTGTTATGCTATTAGCGGTTGCGGGAATGACAGCAGCATGCGTGTTCACGTAAGCAATAAGCACCAAACAATCACGTATTATATACAGTAGAGCGTGAGCTAGCTTGATGACAAGCACTAACATTAAGCCGTTCACACTCTAGTTATCAACCGGCCTTTTAAATGTGTTTGTATATGTATATGTATATATCAGGCAGGGTGCAATCGGAATTCTGATTTCGATTAGAATTCCTATTCAAAACGAGTTCCGATTCCGATTGTTTAATCAGTCGGAATCGGAATTTCCACATTTTAATTTTAGGGCTACTTGTGATATATATGTTGTATAAAAATTCTGCATCATTTATCTATTAAATTGTTTTCGATGAGATGACTTATCAGTATTGATTGTAGTTTAGTTTTACAGAGCCAAAAAACGATGGCCAATTTGTTCATGTGGCGTTTTTGAGAATTGTTGCCGGCCAACAGACACCGTAAATCAACGTTATACTTGTTAATACAAATTATCCGCATAGTCACAAAATTTGTAGTTCTGATTCCGGTATAAATGTGCTATTCTGATTCCGGTATAATCCAGTTCCGCTTTGCACCCTGATTACAGGGTGCAACCGGAATTCCGGTTCCGGAAATGAAATCCGGTATTTTTTATAATTTCGGTTGCAGCCTGGTGTATATGCCTGTCAGAGAGCAACCGAAATTTCTATTCTGGTTCTGCGTTTTTTCACCTTCCGGTTCGCGTTAATTTTTACCGTAATTAAAAATTCCTGTATTAAGTTTTGATCAGCGGAAATTACGCATTTTAATAATAGATGATAAAAGGTTAAAAAATTAGTGGTATATTACGTATATAAAAATCTTGGCAAGCACCGAAAAGAAATTATTGAAGTTAGATTTCGTTTCCGTGCATAATGAAAATTTAAAATACAGCAGATTATTTTAATAAATACCTATCTTCAACAAGGTTATTTAACCAATAAATTTCTAACTTTCCGGTTCCAATAATTTTTTCAAATTCCAATTCGAGTAAATTGTAATTCTGGTTGCAACCTGACACTGATGCATACGTATGCGTTGCGTATATGTTCATATGTATATGTAAATGTGCATGGTAATATATGCGTATATGTGTTTATATATTATATATATCTATATATATGTATATTATGGTAATTTTAGTGAATCAAACAGTAAATTCTTTTATATCTTTGTTTAGAGACAACTAGGGCTCAGAAAGTAACATAATTTCCTACTAATCTGATCGTTTAGCGTTTAGCAATGTACCTATATAAAAACCGCTAAATGGGTTTTGACAATATTTGTCTAGAACCTATAATATACTAAAAACATTGTATATGACCCAATACAAAATCCAATTGCAATTTTTACGCGGCATAACCATGACATATAATAATATACACAACACTTACTGTAAATATGATTTCAGTAAACCGGTGAAACTTTGGGTGCAACGTCACTCTTGGTCGTATTACGTTTCGTAGTAAGTTGTTTTGTCAACTTCATGATAAAATTTTACTATATAATCTTTTTGAGTAGTTTGAAAAATGATATGCAGATTTTTCACTATAACTAGATCACCTTTGCCTGTATTTCTTGCTGTTCATTGGTCGCAGTTGAGTATTTAAACACTGATTAATTTTTCACTGTAATATGGTTTAGTTTCACACTCATGAATCTTATCTGACCACATTTTAAGTTAGTTCAGAACTCATCAAATTTTTTGTTGTATCGCCGAAGTTCTTAAAACGTATTATTTGTTTGAGATTGAGTTAACGTAAGTCATACACTCTTCCAATTATATATTAAATTTATTGCAATATTCATGACTTTCAAATAATGCTAAGCTTACTTTTGGTTACTTGCTTAGGCAAATCTTATTGTGGTTGTATATGGGCACTGGATGTTCGAATATGAAAAATATCCGGATATGTATCCGAAATACTATTGTGTAAACAATTTTTTGGAATAAATTGATTTGTTTCACCACTTAAGTTGCTGGAGCTGACGAAAAGAAATTTTGTATTCAAACCTCAGTCAGAATATTGAACCAAATTCTTGACGATTGTTGTGAGTAGATTTGGTGTTTTCGGGGTATATTACAAGCTGATTTACTTTGATCTTTTTACATTCATAGTTACTGCCAGAAAAGTTTTTATAATCCAGTATGATGTTGAAAAGATTTCTTTTTTACATCTTGTTGGATACTGTCATAAGCACGATCCAGCGGTGAATCTTGTGTATGAAAAGTAGTTTAGTGTTCGAATGCTTCGTCGTTTTAGGTTCTGAAGTTTGTGATAAATTAGTTTTATTTAAAATGGCCCTATTCTTTTGATGAGGTCCGGCGCCGTCCATCATAGTACGCCGCTGCATCATAAAGTACATGAATTTTCGCATAACAAATCATAAACAAAATTGTTTGATAAAAAGAGCTTTTTAATACTCATGGTTTTTATTTTTAAGCAAAAGTAATTAAAAAATAAATAGTAAGTTAAGTGCGCTAAACAACTACTCATCAAACGCAGAAAATGACTCAATTTGCACCAATATTGCTTTTCGTGGCCCCGTCAGAATTTAGAATCTCTGTTGCAGTGGTTTAAATCGGACGGAGACAAACCTATCAATAGCAATCTTCTAAACCGAATACCCAGCACTATTAAAGAAGTTGTTGCATAATAAATGAGTATTTTTAGAACTGTATGTTTTACGCGCATAACAGTCAACTTGTGGATCAGGGTACTTTCTTAAGAGCAACAAGTTAAAACGAGTGGTTAAGAAACAAAAATTGAAAAATCAAAAAGCGCAAAATCGCATTTCGGATATCCAAAATTGATAATTTAATTTCGGATGTCCGGATATGAAAAATATCCGATGCTCATTCCTAATATATATTAGAGTCGAGTTGTCCCGGGGCCAGGATTTTTACCATGACTTGGTTGAAACCAAGTCCCCGGTGCAGTGCAGGGGTTGTGGCCGGGGCCGGTCCCAACCGCGGCCAAGCTAGAACACGTAAAGATAACTTAGCAAAATAATGAATTTGGTGTGTCTTCTGATCTTTGTATTTTTCAAAAAAGAGCCGAGCGTGATCGGATTGTTTTTCATGCAAGTCAATTAAGCATCATATATAAAAGCTGGTCCCGGTTAGGTCCCGGCAAATAACGTGCTGTCCTTGGCTTCGGGTTCATAAGCCTCGGTATCGGGCCCCGGGGCATCTCTAATATATAGGCGCATTGTTTCCTTTAGTTATGAAAGTCTTGTAGTGCTTGCGTTTAATCATTCTAGCTGGTTCCATTTTGTTAGCCAAAGTTAATCGTGAATTAAAGATTTCAAACATACAAATAATATTGATTTTATTATAACAAACAAGTTATTTAAAATTTTTATATTTTAAAAATGAAAAATCATTTTACGGAACATTGTTAAATTCGGCTTTTTCAGAACCTTAGCCGGTTCCGAACAACAAATTTTTGCCGAATCTGAATCCGAACCTTTGTGCCACCTTGGTGCGTATGCGGTTAAATTCTGTTTAACTTTAAACTCAGAAACCGTTTTTATTTTAGCGCCGTGTTTTTGTGTGTTTATTTCCCCCTAATGTGCTGCAAATCTGTCCGTCGCAAATTTCCGATCAATATGATTTTATTGGCGATATTGGTACGTTTGTTGTGTTGTGTTTACGATAAATCCGTGTGTTTATGCTCTATTTTGGTCGAAAACTGATATAACAAATCACAATAATGGTGTCTAAAAACCGAAAAACCCCACACGCTACATTCATAAATTTTTTGTTTTGAAAATTTTCTAGCATTTTTGATTATATGGAAAATCTTAGTAACAGGTTGTTAGACGCTTTTAATATGTTGTTTATTCATTTTAGACATTGGCGATTGGTTACATGACGGCTATGATTTCAAGGTTCGAGACTGTTTCATGTATTTTATTTGTGTCTTATCTAGAAGTTATTGATGTGTTTATATACCGCTTTTAATAGTTAATTTTGGTTCGCTCTTGTTTTAGCTTTAATATATAACTGTATTCTATTTCAGCTTTTATGACACGAAGATCGTTTTCATTGGCATGGGTATTTGTGCGCTGGTTTGTGTATCGATTACGTTATTCGCCATAAATACCAAAGTATTCAATTTGTTGTAATGTTAAATTTGGCTGGAACCAGGCTTTACACTAATACTAATAATATGCCCATACATGGTTTATGGCCAATTCAGAATTGGCTATTAGGTTTCTGTTGTTTTAGCAAGTTTTTGGGTAATTTTGGTTCATGGATTTTTGTGTTTCGCTGAGTCTTGTTCGACGATTTTCAAATAACCACGTAACGATTAAAAACCGCGTTGCAGAACATAGTCAAATAACAATTGAAAAAAGTCTGGTTTAGCGAACGGAGTTTATCGATGAAGTGGTGGATAATGTGTTCGTACAGTTTTTGATACTCAATGTTCTACTTTACATTGCATGTTTACTGCTCAGATGTGAGTTTTGGGCTTTCTGACATTTTCTCCACAAACGTTTGTTATAACTGCCATGCATAATCCGTACAGAATTTCTATACGCAAGTGTTATAGAGTACTTCAATTATATTGTACAATATTGCTAATTTTTCGTTTTTAGTATGATTTCACGTCAATTCAAGGTGTGGTTTTCGTTATTTTCATGGTTGTATTCTTCTTTGGAATATTTGCGATTATATTTCGAAGCCAGGTAAATAAATAATAACTGGCAAGATTGCGGGTAAAATAATAATGGCTTCCGGCATCTGTTATGTATTATTTAATTCGTGATAAAATTTAAATGCTTATATGATTTGATGGTTTAGACGAATTGATAAAACGGATTTTTAAAAGTGGATAGTATATATGTAGAACGTTTTCTTTTCTGGAAAGTCCTAATGCTTACTTTGCTACACTTGAAATTTTAAATAAAACTATAAGCTAAGAGTTAATTTTAATTCAACGACCAAATACTTTTAGGCTAATCAAATACTTCAACCAGTGCATCTTCCTCGTACAAAAACATTCTGTATTATGGCCCTAATTGTTAATAGTGACAGAATGCGCTCTGAAAGTTGCATACAAATACCGAGCGTAGCATGCGTACTACAATGTTTTGTACTGGTGCCACCAGTAATGACTGATTTAATTTTCCGGGTTGCGGTTGGATTTTTATCGAAATGAAAAAATTGTATTACAACCATGCAAATTGTGATCATGGGTGGCAGTAGTATCGTGCCAGTTATTCCAGCGAAGATCTGGCAAGATACGAGCAACCTAAATATGTTTAATTCTAATTTAATTTAATCTGAATTTAATCTGTGTGTTTTTCAGATAATGATGGCTGTCTATGGCGGTATTATGGCGTTAATTTTCATGGTGGTAAGTGTTATAATCTTAGTAACATATACGTCTAAAGTAGTAATGACAAAACTATAATTCATATATTTATAGTTTTTTCTTTTTGTTAGTGGATTTACTATTCTTAGATTTTAGAACGCGTGAGTACTAAAAGCTTGTGTATTCTATCATGAAATATTATAATTGTGATCACTTATTATAGTTTCTCGCTATTGACACACAAATGTTAATGGGTGGCAAACGATACGAATTTAGCCCGGAAGACTATATTTTTGCGGTCACTCAGTTGTTTATGGACATTATTCAGATCTTTTGGTTCCTTCTACAACTACTTGGGATGATTAGTAATGACTAATCAAGGCACGAAAAAGGTGAAGCAAAAGTTTCAAAGTTGTACTTGAATTGTATAAAAAAATAAACTAAACTGATCTGTGCTGTATAGGTTAGTTCTGCAACTTGTAGCGATACAAAGAAAAATGGTGATATCATGGTTTTTGGTGTGCAAACTGTTAAACTAACTATATTACACTTCATTGTTAGTTTATTTCAAAATATTGGTTTTCGTTTTGATTCGGGTTGTTTTGTGTTTTTTGGAAAAACTTCAGTTTGAAAACTTTGCTCTCTTGATTACGCACGCCGAGTTTCGAGCATTGGAACAATTAGAGGTAACATCGCTTACATTTCACGTTTTTAAATAATGTAAAGTGCTTGCCTAAACCAATTCAATGGTGAACGGCGATCAATTTGGTTTTTGCCGACAACTTATTCTTTATTTGTGCTTCACATCAATATCTGCATAATGCTTGTTTTTGCTTATACCAAAATGAAAATGGTACCTATTTACAAAAATTATATATAAAAAGTTTTATTAATGTGCCTTTAGAAGGTAGCTTTTCACAAAATGCTTGTTGACAAAATTAACCAACGTGCAGTTGTGTTTTCGTCCACCTTAAGTTTACGATGGGTCGATGTCCCACGCGTTAGTATTCGCTATTTAAGAGCGGTGGCATTTATAATATATTTATCAGGAAATTGTTGTTTATTTTATGAAACAAGTTCGATCTGAATAAGTGAAAGGGGCCTAAGTCAAAAACGGAACATGTGCTGGACACATTTAATTGATGTTCCAAGTGGCATACTGTTTGCCGCAGGGGAGTGTAAAAATCCGTTTTTATTGTGGTGAATATTCTATTATTTTAATTGCTATTAGGATTTATTGCGACTGAAATTTTCATAGAGTGATTAAGGTTTTCATGTTAGTAACGTGACAGCATTGAATGATTTTTAGGTTTCTATTAACAATGTTTGACACATCATATAACTTTTCTATGTTCAGTATTCTGTTTGTTCATATGGTGTAAATACGTCTCTAAATAGCCATGATTAAATATAGTCACAGTTATTTGTTAAGAAGCCTTAAAGCGATTGATGTTAATTGTGTTGCCAACGCAACTATATATTCGGTCACACCATGGTTAAAACCGATCAGAGTTTAAGCAAATAATGTCAACTTTTGAAATTTCATGTAATGAGTCGAATCGTGAAAAAATTTATTACGAATTGGGCTTCGTGCGCTCGAATTATAGCATGTTCAAATTATATTCTACAAGCTACAACCGGAAGTGTGTTCGGCTCCTGCAGAAAGTCAGGTCCGTCTCCGGCAGAATTTTTGCCGGAGGTTTTAGCAATTTCGGTAATGAACTAGTTTTACAAAAATTGTATCGTTGGTGCATTTGGCCATAATGTTTGGTGCAATTTTGAGATAACGTCAGAATTTGTTAAAAACAAACCTAAAACAAAATTTTTGACAACACTTTTTTATAGATATTTGCTAAATTAACAAATTGACCATTGCTTTAACTACCTAATTTCGCGTCATCACCGGCTCCGATATTTTTCACCTTCAATTGCACCGTGGTATTTCTATATTTTTTCTGTGATTTTATAGTCTATCAAATCTCAACATGTGCGAAATCTGTATGTTTTCTTATGTGATAACGCATTTGAACTGTCTTGTCAAACGTAATTTTAACATAAAGTTGTAAGTACACAGCAAAAAATGGTGAGTCAAATTGACTCTCTCAAATAGCTCTTACGGACCCTCTGAAATGCGGGGCCAACTGAGTCAAATTCGACTCCGCCAGAGTCAAACATGCGACTCAGTGAATCGAATTTGACTCTGCCGGAGTCGAATTTTGACTCAGTTTGTGTAGTCCCGTAGAGCCCATTTCGGAGAGAGTCAATTTGACTCACCATTTGTGCAGTGTACTGCTTTAATTTTTGGCGAGCGTAATAGTTATAATGGTTGAATAATGGTATCCAATTCTTAATATCCAACAGTTCCCACCAGATATTTTAGCCGGAAAGATCATGGGCGGAACGTTTTTCTGCGGATTGTAATAGAGTGAGCCAGGGTGCAACCGGAAGTCTACCTCCGGCACCGGCTCCGGTAGAATTTTTGCCGGAGGTTCTTGCAATTTCCATAGTAAAATTTTGCAAAATTTATCTATAGCACGTTTGTTTTTTACTTTTGTCACCATTTTCAGGAAAGGATTTTCGAAGTTTCACAGAAAATCAACGTAAACCCAGCTAACTTAACGTACTGCTGATATTGGCTAAAATTAACCATCATTTTTACTATACCTATCTCGCCTCACCTCCGACTTCACCTTCTGCTCCGGCAATCATACAACAAAGTACTGTCTCTTGAAAAAAGCTTCGTTGAACCGCACGCAATGTTGCATTTAGGCCCATTAACAGTGTGTAAACTGATAGTATAAATAACTGAAACGCAGTGTACAACCGGAGGTCTTTCCTCCGGCTCTGGCAGAACATTGGCCTCCGGCTTCGGTATAATTTTTGCCGACGGTTCCGGTAATTTCGATAATAACATTAGCTTAATTGGCCGTAACATTTTGCATAATTAACTTAGCTAAAGATAGGCACCGGATATCCGGATATGAAAAATATACAGATATGCATCCAAAATGAAACGTGTATCCGGATATCCGCTGGTTATCCGAAATGGTATTATATGCAAAAAATATTTCGACATAATTTACACTGTTTCACCTACAAAGTAGCTGGGGTTGACGAAAATAAATTCTGTATTCAGCCCTGAGTCAAAATATTTGCATGATTTATTCCATGACGATTAAATCTTGATTTTTAAACATGCCAAAATACAAAAAGCTTCAGTTTAGCCTGATATTTATCAGCTGTATAACTTCGTATTTTTAAATTTTATATCTCAAAAATTGCCCAGTGAAAAATTTGCGTCGAATACGCACTGTCATGTACTAAATTTAAGGCTTATAGTTGGTCCGTTTAGACAACAGACAGTTTCATTCGTTTGATGGAATAAGAGCTTTCTAATTGTCTGAGTTTTTATTTTTAATTAAAAGCAACTGAAAATTTACAGTAAATAGGTTCGCTAAACCGGTCATCCGACACAAAAAAACGACGCATGAAATCGGAGCACCACTAAAAGTAACATGGGTTGATGTTTGCACGATCTATTCGTAAGAATATTTCAACGTGGTTCTTTTTACTTGGAACGCAAAAAGACTCATGTATATAGTTCTAGGGAAAGGTAACAATCGATAAAATCTCTGTTGAAGTGTTTTACATCAGACGGAGCCAAACCAAATCAGTCAATTTCAGGTGGCTAGCGCAAGTATTTATTAGTCAGTAGCAATCTTCCAAACCGAATGGCTAGGCCAGATCTATTGAGGCAGTTGCAGAATAAATAACGATTTTAGAATTGTATGTTTTACGCTCAAAAAAATCATACTGTGGATAAGGGAACTTCGTTTACAGCAACCAATGTTAAAACAAGCGCTTAAGAGTCGAAAATTGATATTCGGCAACTTAAAAAAACACAAAATCGAGCTTCGAATATCCGAAATTGAAAATTTAATTTGAAATATCTGGATAAATAACCGGAAAGAATTGCCCGATTTCCGGATATGAAAAAATATCCAAAGCCCATCAATATACCTAAACCTTATGCTTTGTTTGGTTTATTCAGAAAAATGGTTTGATTTTACAGAAATTAAACTATAGCGCCACAGATATTGAAGCCTTTTCGATTATATATACATAAAATTTTAATAGAGTATAGTAGTCATTTCTAACAACAGCGCCGAAGAGTTTAAAAAATTTACTCATACATTGTTTCGCACAAATTACATTTAGCAAGTCGTGTATATTAATATGACGAACTTTAACGAGTGAGTTTTTGTGAGCCTCGGTACTGCACGCTATTTGCCTCAAAAATATTACCAACAATGCAACTGTTCTCAACTGTAATGCAAGAACTTCGGCATATTGTTTTTATTACACACATCGTGTTGTAAATGTTGCTTTTGTCATTCAGCTTTGCTTTAATTTCCAGAACATTTTTGTCCGACAAAGGTTACGTTTGCTTGTTATGCGTGGGTGGGCTTGAAGGTCGCTATTGGATGTTTATTTAGCGTCTATCTGGGTGTAAATCCGGATATCCGTTTCCCGTGAAAATCGGTTAAACTTCTATAGCTAAATGGTGATGGCAAGCCACATCCGGCTCCAGCGCCCGGGTTTGATTCCATATTTAAAAAATAGGTTTCGGCTGAACTGGTCAATTCTTGGTTAATGAATTAAGCTTGAAACATCGTGGTTGGCACTGTTAAGCTTTTATTTAAACTCAAAAAAATTCTGTGGAGAAATTACATGTTAGGCTATTCTATCGGAGTACGGAACTCTATCAGCTGGAGCTTGTGTATGATAACAGTAAACCGTTGGTTAGTAAAATCACTTTGAAATCAAGTTTAATTGAACAAATTATATATATTAAATAAACGAAAAATCTCCGAATACTATCTGTAGGTATATAATGGCAAAAATGTTTAAATGCTATTTATGCTGGAAAAATTTGACAGGTACTCACAGAACGAAATGTTTTCTTGAAGCGACGATCCATCGAATCAAATATACAGCCGAGAAGTGTACAGTTTTAGAAAAATATATTTTATATAAAGTATTTGTAAAGAATTAAGATTTCTTAGTTTTAAATCACCATCAACATGTAATGAAATTACGTTTGATTGCGATGGGATCCGATACATTAAATACATTGACTTTTCGCCCGTTGGCGTATGTTTTGCATGATGACAAGCTGTGCGATTACTGCTGGTATTGCTTGCACAAAAAATCAGCGGCGCAAAGTCTAATGAAGTGTCCAAAATGTACCTTAGCCTATTTCTGTAATCATCAGTGTTGGAGCAGGGCATCCGCAGACCATAAGCTAGAATGTGAAGGTAATTTGAATCTATACATCATTTCATGTTAATCCAGTTACCACAACGATAGTAAGTAGTGTGTCATGGGGTGCGTAGGGCGGCATGGGGCGCGAATAGGAGATCAATTTTTTCGGTCTTGAAATTTAAACTGCAAACAAAAATAAGCTAAGAAAACTTTAATGGCAGATTTATTACCTAAATTTCAGTTTATTTGTCAAATTTGTCTGATCTGCTGCTTGCCTCTGTGTTTAAAAAACTGTACTGAACATATAACAGTAGCGAGAAGCTAGAGAAATTTTGTTTACATATACAATTTACAAATACAAGATTCAATATATATACATTGTTGAATTGCAGTTAATTAAATTATATCTGTTCTTTTGGTGGTGCAATTGTGGACGTCACTTCAGGAATCAAATCCGAATTTTAAAATTTAGGGCTTCAAAATCTAAGAGCGAATCAAACACGAACCTTAGGTGATTGTAATTTCAACATCAACATTCCGT
>JASANG010000759.1:0-17854 GCA_030248215.1 Enoplolaimus lenunculus
TTTACCCTGGGTTGGTAGGGAAAATCTGAAGCATAGGTTTTGGTTGCAAAACGGGGAAAGTGGAAAATTTTGATGCCTAGAATCCTAGATTTTAGCACTGGGTTGGTAGGAAAAATCTGAAACATATGTTTTGGTTGTAATTTACCCTGGGTTGGTAGGGAAAATCTGAAGCATAGGTTTTGGTTGGAAAACGGGAAAAGTGCAAAATTGAAATGCCTAGATATTTCCTTGGTTGGTAAGAAATATCTGAAGCAAAGGCTTTTGTTATTGGAAAACGGGAAAAGTGGAAAATTTCGATTCCTAGATTTTACCCTGTGTTGGTAGGGAAAATCTGAAGCATAGGTTTTGGTTGGAAAACGGGAAAAGTGGAAAATTGAAATGTCTAGATTTTACCCTGTGTTGGTAGGAAAAATCTGAAGCATTGATTCTAAAACGGGAAAAGTGGAAAATTCTAATGTCTAGATTTTTGCCCTGAGTTGGTACGAAAAATCTGAAGCATAGGTTTTGGTTGGAAAACGGGAAAAGTGGAAAATTGAAATGCCTAGATATTTTCTTGGTTGGTAAGATATATCTGAAGCATAGTTTTTGGTTGGAAAACAGAAAATTTTCATGCCTAGATTTTACCCTGGGTTGGTAGGGAAAATCTGAAGCATAGGTTTTGGTTGGAAAACGGGAAAAGTGGAAAATTCTAATGCCTAGAATCCTAGCTTTTTGCACTGGGTAGGTAGGGAAAATCTGAAGCATAGGTTTTGGTTGTATTTTACCCTGGGTTGGTAGGGAAAATCTAAAGCATAGGTTTTGGTTGGAAAACGTGAAAAGTAGAAAATTGAAATGCCTAGATATTTCCTTAGTTGGTAAGAAATATCTGAAGCAAAGGCTTTTGTTATTGGAAAACGGGAAAGTGGAAAATTTTGATGCCTAGATTTTACCCTGTGTTAGTAGGGAAAATCTGAAGCATAGGTTTTGGTTGGAAAACGGGAAAAGTTGAAAATTCTAATGCCTAGATTTTTGCCCCGGGTTGGTACGGAAAATCTGAAGCATAGGTTTTGGTTGGAAACGGGAAAAGTGGAAAATTGAAATGTCTAGATTTTACCCTGTGTTGGTAGGAAAAATCTGAAGTATTGATTCTAAAACGGGAAAAGTGGAAAATTCTAATGCCTAGATTTTTGCCCTGGGTTGGTACGGAAAATCTGAAGCATAGGTTTTGGTTGGAAAACGGGAAAAGTGGAAAATTGAAATGCCTAGATATTTTCTTGGTTGGTAAGAAATATCTGAAGCATAGTTTTTGGTTGAAAAACAGAAAATTTTCATGCCTAGATTTTACCCTGGGTTGGTAGGGAAAATCTGAAGCATAGGTTTTGGTTGGAAAACTGGAAACTGTGCAGAGGGATTGTATAAATTACCTGTATGAGACAACTAGGGGGGAATGCCCTACATCAAAAGCTGCACGAGGCTGGCGTGTTTTGAAAAGGGGAAGGCGAGAGCAAATTTTGCTATAACCTCCCTGTCCTTGCACCGTGTCACATTTTTGCTGTCCAGAATCTGAATAGGGGTGACCCACATTAGCCCCTCTCAACCTCCCGCTTGCAAATTATGTCTTAAACGATACACACAATCACAGGCTTTTAGGAGTTTACCTAGCGCCCACCTCTCATTGGTTAATTAATATTATGAGATTTGTGACCAATGAGGTAAGATTACAATGTCTGTTTCTGGGGCTCGCTCATTGGCTAATTTGAGCGCAGCGCAATATATATGAGCAGTGCGCAGGCTGACAGAGAGTTCAGTTTAACATTTTCTGTTTTCAAAGTCGCGGGCTCGAGCAGCGACAGCAAATCGCTCTCTCTGCACACAGAGGCGACTTAGTGTGCACGAGAGTTTCGGGGCGCTGAAACTAAAGGGGGTATGCGCGTTGCGCGCGGGGGGTAACAGTTTATAAAATAAAGAGTGCCCAGTTAGAATTTTTCCTTTTCACAAAGGGGGTGTGGGTAATTTTCTCTGACATTGACGACAACGAAGGTGCAGAAATTTGTATAAATTTTTTTGGGGGGACCTTAAATCAGGAAACCTGCACGGTGACACGTCTTTAATAGGCACATGTGAGATTGACGTCGGTATTCGAAGGATTGATTGTCACCTGATGCTAAGCATCTAGGATTGACAACCAAATGAGCTAAGACCCTGTCGTTTCAGAAAACTTCCGTGTACCCCGTGATTTTAGGCGATTCTAGCCAGGTCCCAGAGAACTAAGTCTTCGATAGGGCTCGTCCGGTTGACAATCAAACTGCTGAATGTACAGCCTGTGAAAACTTAAGCTTAGGGCCACAAAGTCGCGCTACCCCAAGAAACAGACACGGTTTAAGAGATCAACCCCCGATATCTAGTCCTCTCTGAAAAACTGACAAATCAAATCTTGGGGAGTAATAGAAACTTAATGATCTCCCCGTACCCTTCCCTAGATCTTTCGGCTTTCTCGTGCAACTTTTCTGAGGTAATTTTGTTGTGGTTAGCGGTGAGCCCGACTCAACAGCAAGCACGTGGGATGCAATACTTCGACTTTAAGCAGTCTTACGCTGACCAGCCTAAGAGCGTCCAGATAGATACCTACAGTGTAGATCGTGTTTTTGGTCGGACTTAATACTGGTCTAGGATATATTTGTACTTGGAGGATATCACCAGTGGTAAGACCCACAGCCCCGGGGTGCATAATGGTGGCAACGGCAGCAGGCTCTAGAATCAACAGATTTCCCGGCCAATGTTACCCTAAAGGCCGTCCCATTTTCCCAGGACAGAAATGTACCAGGAGTACCCGTCCCATTTTCCCGGGACAGCAATGTAACAGGAGTACATACAAAAAATATAGTTGGGACAGCGGGGCCGTTGGGACAGATGAGACAGTGGGACAGTTGGGAAAATTGGGACAAATGGGACAGTTTGGACAGATGGGACAGTTTGAACAGATGGGACAGTTGGGGCAGATGGGACAGTTTGGACAGATGGGACAGATGGGACAGATGCGACAGTTGGGACAGTTTGGACAGAAGCTCCTATAGCTCAGTGGTCATCGTAAACGCCTCACACCCGTGAGACTGGGGTTCGAATCTCACCTTGAAATTACATCGCATGTGAAATTGCAAATATTCATGTGAGAAAGGGTTAATCTTGAGTTAGCTAATTGCAATTCGCTTAATTCAGAACAATCGACGGAAATTTCGTCAATTACGAAATAATCATAATGAGGTATTATTACATTTTAAAGAAAAAAATGTCTGTGCTGTACATAATTGTACAAATTTATAATAAACCAAAACTTTAATTTGAGTTCAGTCCTGAACCTAGAACGGTCGCCGGATTCCTGGCCTAAGATCCATGGCTAAAATTAACCCCTTCTCACATTGAGTTGCCTATAGGCAACTCAGCGCCGTGTATATACGTTAAGTAATATATATCGCACCGTGTTTAACAATTGCAACACGTATACATAGTACTAAATCACCACAACATGTGAGAGCCCCCTCGGGCTCGAGCGTCAAGCTCCAATATCTGAGTAGTGATGGTATACACCCCACACTCCAGTCACTGAAGTTCGAATCCTAGCATAAAAGTAGGTCTCAGGGGAAATAGAAAATATTCATGTGAGAAAGGGTTAAGCGAAACATTTTCAGTTTACTATCTATAACCCCTTCTCACATTGAGTTGCCTATAGGCAACTCAGCGCAGTGTGTATACGTTAAGTAATTTATATCGCACCGTGTTTAAAAACTTAGGCTTAGGAACCCATTTTTGCAACGCTTAGGCTTAGGCTTAGGGCTTAGGAATACGCTTAATGTACTGTATACGTCCCTAAAAGTAACATTGACAACGCCATGAGGAAATTGCAAGCCACGAATGACAGCTGTATTCTTTAAAGAAAGTTTAGAAAGCTCGTTTCTTAGTTTAGGAAGGTCTGCACAGTGTCGTACCGCCTCTACGGGGGCTCGCAAGCATCTGGAATACCCCGACAAAACCAATTATTTTTCTATCGTTTCACTCCTTTTGGCTTCTCAAGCCCTGCGTATGTGGGTTCACGTTCTTGAACATAAACGCTGCTTCCATTCGGAAAGAAATATCCAAAGTCTCCTATTTCCGTTGTATACACCCCAATGGAAGGTGTTTAAATTTAACGATTTGCCAGGATTGGCTTCTTTAGAATATGTTTTGTCCCAATAGTTGGTCCCAACTTTTTCTGGATTTTTCTTTCGGTTTCCGAACTTGCGCTTTTACCTGGACAGCCGCCCTTTTAAAATGCTGCGCAGCAACTGCCAGCCACGTTTGAAACGTTGAAGTCCACTTTACAGCTGCTATTATAAATTTTAACAGTACCTGTATTTGGTTTTTGAAATTTAACCACCGTAGCTGTAAAGTAGGTTTCAAATAAACTTCAGAGCACTTGTTAACGGGTTCACAATATATATGTAGGCTTACGGCTCACAATAAATAATTGAAGCAAATTTTGAAACGAGAACGTGATAGAAAATTACTGAGAGTATATACCTGTCAATTGAAATACATTTTATTGATAGCAACTGCAAATTGAAATTATAACTAAAAACAGCACACAGCAAATGTCATTGGGCGTTGCAATTTTCCACATGGTGTTCCTGAAATAAAGTGGACGACGCATAAGAATAAATAACATGCAGTAGTATATATGAGGGTGCGACCGGATATCCGGTTCATATGTGCAAAAACTGATATCCATAACCGGTACAATGTATGCCTACTACCGGATACCGACTGTGTTGCTGCGATTACGCTTCAAAGCAAATAGAAAGCTGTGAAGTTTTCACTCGCTGAAATGAAAAATCCAAGCTAACGACTAATTTTACTTCTGTAAACAAATATTTTTATGCTCCTAAATTTCTTTCAACAGTGCTCAAATTTACATGCTATATCCGGTTCCGGTCACAATATCAATATCCGGCTAAAGTTCCCGATAAATTAATATCCGGTCGCACCCCGGTATAAAGGCTTAAAATTTCACGTGTGCATTTCCAACCCGTTTCAAACAATCCCAACTTTCAGAGTAAAGGATAAATTTTTTCTATTTTGCATTAACATCGAGCTCTAATGGAGGAGTTAATGTTGAATTTTATCTTAATCGAACTGTAATTATGGCATTAAACTTTTCCTGTAAGAGTATGCCAAATTTTAACATGAAAAAAAATAATTTCCATTTACTGAATGACGAAAACGGGCAGATTTGTACCGGAATCAAATAATCAGTTTGCAAGGATTACAAATAGTAAAAATCAAACACCCACTATGAATTTTTCTAATATGAAAATTACGGACAGAAAAAGTAATGTGCATACTCTAAAAAATGCCAGCGAAAAACAAGAAAACATTTAACTACCCCGAATTCAGGCGCGGATACACTTTACAAACGTACCAGACACTCAAGCCTTTGAGATCACTACTGATTTTTTCCAAACATTTTCAGGTATACACATGCTATGTAAACAACGAACGTCTACACAAAAGAGCAGTAGATTCGCTCAGTAATAAATAGTACGCTGCACATAATATTTGGACAAAAAGCTTATATACGACAATACCATTACATACACGAATTTCGGATTTTGGTGACCAAATCAATATCTCAAAACGTAACACACTAAAATATATTATATGAAGTTTGATGATTCAATTGTAAAAAAATTTAGTATACAGATTGCTCTAAAATGTTATACTAAAGCATGTTGTACCATCGTGCTGGAAAATGGGTATGAACCATGCCCGAGAAACCAGATTTTACTCAGTTTTGAGATGAAATTACTTGATTACAAACAACTATTTTCCACTAGCTTACAAATATCAACAATTTTCACAGATTTGCTTTGGCTATAGCTGAGTCAAAATTTGTGATAAGGTTCCGTTTAAATGCTGTTTGTGTGTCAAAAGTTAAGTTAAATTTTCTAACAAATTGTTTCGTTTGAAACCAGTAAACAGAAGCGCGGCGATGAAAAATTTTAAAGATTCCACAGAGGTTTGCAATATAGCGCAAAAACGTTTCATGATAAAATTTCAACCAAAACTGGGCTAATAATTATTAAGTCGGTCACGGCAATGTATCACTATCCGATTCCGGTGAAAAATTAAATATCAGTTTCCTGTACCAATAACAATAACATTGGCAATAAAGTCAAGTTTTCCCGTCCAACAAATGAATTGCTGGTCATCTCATTATCTATAATTTTAAAATTCTAAAACGGGATACCATCATTTAAAAGGTTTTCCTATGTATTGCGCGTGCACCCTCGTCTTCAAACTCTTTCTTTGACACCCACATTTTCCGGAATGTGTCTAATGATGCTAAGATGGAGCCTCCGATCCACGTAGAATAAATACGTTCTTTTGGCGCTGTAATTCGAATTTTAATATCTTTTGGCGCTAATTTTTTCACTTCTGACAACAGTCGATCGCCAAATCCTTGAAACAAAGTTGAGCCACCGGAAAGCACAATGTTGTTATATAGCGTGCGTCTCAGATCCATGTCTGATTTTTGAATAGCAAACGACAAGCATTCGTGAATGCCTTCACATTCTTCACCGATCAGATCTGGTCTGAATAAAACCTCGGGTGCACGAAAACGTGCGGCACCGAGTTCGACGGTTGATGTGTCAGGTAAAGCATACTGGATCTAAACACAAAAAATATCAAAACAGTAAAAACCACATTACTTCCAGTTTCACACCTATGATTCTGATATACATGAATCAGAATAAAAATGTCTCGATCGAATTACTAGTTTGATAATATTGTCGCCATTCAGATCAGCTAAAATTTTTTACTTTACACGTACTGCTGTAACAAAAACATGTTAAACATATCCAAGCTATACGCTCGGGCTACAAATTTACATGATATACGCAAGTTTTTACTTGGGTTAAATCAGGCTCAGGCGAATATCTTAACGTTTAACACTTTAATTAAAAGTATGACAAAAACCTATAATTTATAAAAATCAGCAATAACTCAGTGTATATAATATTAGGTTACTTTATAACTGCACGTGTACTCTACACTCACACTCACAAATATAGCAAAACCAAAATATGAGAATTAACCGAACTTACGATTCAAAAAGTATTGACAGCTGTAGAAATATTCGTGAACATACTCCCCACAATACGATAAATAGTTACAACAAAGTAACTTCTAATGAACGTTTCCTTACTTTCTCAGTTTCAATAGTCTCTTCTCGAGAAGGATTTGTAGCGATATAGCATGCCTTTTCCTTGATTGTTCGAACAATTTCAAATTCAGCAGAGCGGTGGAAGTCATGTCCTTCTTTGCGCATCAACAGGCGAAGATAACGTGTTACATCTCGGCCAGCCACGTCAATTCGCATAATGCTTTAATACAAACTGTATTCTTTACGCAGGGGGTGTGGGAGTCCATCTAACAAAAGCCACCCTCAGTTAAGATATAATGTCGGTTCAGCCACTCCACTCAACATTTCACTGCCCGGTTGGATAATTTTACGTTCCTTAGGTGCTACACTTTTGGGAAAACATCATCAGCACGAACTAAACATACCCTCCTGTGTCGATCATATGACTACAAAGTGCATTACTTGCTATAGAAATAAGTATTAGTAATGGTCATTGCATGATTATCCAGGAACATGTAAAGCAATTCCGAACAATTTGTTTTTTCCGGTGCACATCACTAGCAATTACAATCAGGCGCAAAACGTTAGTGAAACAGGCCTAACGTTAGTGAAACTAATTTACAATGTATTCTATTTGCCTCAATTACCTATGGGGCATTGCAAATCCTTCAAATATTGGCACACAATGAGTCACACCGTCACCCGAGTCTAAAACCACACCAGTCGTACGTCCTGTCGAGTATAAGCTCAAGACAGCCTACAATACAAAGGACAAAATATTAGAATTATCCGTAAAGTCAACGCAAAGAAGTATACAATAACACAGCATGTGATTGAGAATCATTGGTAAGTAACAGCATCTTGCTGAACCTTTTTGATCAGCAGATACTCATGTCAATTTGTGTTACAATTTGCTAGAACGAACCTTATAGGTTTCAAAGCGCAGAACAAGTGTATATTTAAACTGCACTGGAAAAAGCCTCACGCACAATGTATACGTATTGCTTTAATTAATTATTCAAAAACACGGTAACAATTCGGTCTGATGCATGATCCTTCTTGAGTCGTCACACCCTAACCTTGAAATCTACAACATTTAAGCTTACCTGCATCGAAATATATAAAGCTGGACAATTGAAGGTTTCGAAAAATATTTCAGCCGCTTTTTCCCGATTTCGTGAAGGATTGAGTGGTGCTTCAGTCAATAGCACCGGATGGTCTTCGGGGAACGTTTGGAGTTGATCTTTAGTGTATAAATACTGCCAAATGCGTTCCATATCATTCCAATCTGTCACAATACCGTGCTCCATCGGATACTTGATGTGTAGCAACCCCCGAAACTCCTGAGCCTTTGGACCTAAAAATTAAACCGAAAGCTTTAAGAAAATGTGGCTAATGAATACTATCTTACTATACTAAATAATATCTTGTTATTGGTAATTCAAATGCATATAAAATTTTGCAATAACTACCAAAAACAGCTTTAAACATTTGTTTACATTTTTATTAACAGCTTACCGGATACCAAAAACGTCGGATACCGCATAATCTAATATCCGGCCGAAGAAGAATAATTAATCCAAATCTAATACAACATTGCAATCAAAAATCATAACGTAGATAACCACTCTTCCTTAAATGGCCTAATGTAGTGAGCGTACACGAGTACATGAAACGACAAAAAAAATGTAACATAAAGTCAATCAGTTTCACGGTAGTTGGTATAAATAAAAATGTTGGTTTCAATCATCTGAAGTTCTTAAAAACATGCGGCAAGTTAAATATCGAAGCCCGATGTCGATTTTTTGCCAGAGCCAGATATCCGGTCGCACCCTGATATATATACCTACGCACCGATAAACATATCTCCTTCCAGTGCTCCAGCCATCACGCGAACATGCTTCGGTCTACCAACATAGTTTGGAAATATGCACTTCGGAATTTGATCACCGGCGAACCCAGCCTTGATTACACCTGAAATAGAAAAAATGTACTTATGAGCAAACAACAAACACGAGAGATGACAGTTTCGGTAATCAGATTCACTGATATGCGCTAACAAGTTAAATTGATAGGATTCAAACTCACTGTCATGTGCAAAATTATTGACAAAGAATCACCAATTTTTTGCAGTGTCGATGCAGGTATTCATTCACGAAAAGCGCCGATAGTTTCCGATGTCGATAAATCGGCGCATCCTTATTTTTTCAAATATGTTCCTATTCTTTGGGTTTCAATACGTATTTCTTTCATCTACTCACGTGGTTAAGCTTTTTAATCAAATAAATTTAAAAATCATCTTAAACACATCAATAAGAAGCGACTATAGTCCGATTAAAAAGTGTAACAGATATTTTATAAAACCGCAGTAAAAAGTTAGTGAAATGTTGAAAAGCAGCATAGCGGCGATGATAATTGAAGCCAAACTATATCTACGTAAATAAATACGTACTATATAAATATTGATATACCTGATCCGTTATCAATGACGACCGGTTGATTTGCAATGACATCGTAAGACGTCATGGTTTTTTTAAATTTATGGAAAGTAAAACTGAAAAAAGAATCAAAACTTTTCAACATATAACACGAACGACGAATTATAATTGTAGCGAAAGAGGGAAAATATACGTATAGTTTCGTTTATTCAGTCCAAAACATGTTCCATTGGGTCATTACAACTAGATTAACCTTAGCATCAGTGCGGCAACAAAAGTTTTGATTCGGCAAAAATTTGAGGTTCGTATTTTGATTCGGTTGTGAAAAAACTTTGAACAATAAAATTTTTAAATAACTTCAAATATAAATCAATAGGTATTTAATGTTTCAGGGCACAAGTCTCACAACTAAAAGTGAGATGATATATTTCGAACGTTTTGTCAAACGACTTGAATCTTCTAGTTTGCGGACCGGTGTGAATCTTTAAAAGTTATGCGGCTAGCATTGCATTAGTATTGTGAAACAAATTACACATCGATACATCAAAAATTTTTGCAACACTTAAGGTTTAGATTCGGATTAGGAAAATTAACAATGGATTTGAATTCGATCAAATCGAGGATTGGGTACCACCCTGCTTAGCAGCTATGTCTAATTAGGCAATTACACAACACATATCGAAGAGCATCAACTTCAGGAACCCAGGAAATGGCAGTTCACTATCTTCAGAAAAAAGACAATACGAACACAATGAATATGAATATAGTGGATATACCTAAGTATATGTATACAATGCAATGCACTATACAGACTCTTAACACTGCTTCACACTTCATAGTAGTAATTTTATCATTAATCTAATGCCGCTGTCGGTACACGTTCACGATTTTAACTACGAAAATCAAGGTGACACGCATGATCTCATTTACAAGAATGGACCAGCGAGCTTGGACCATGCGCTAGGGTAAGGTCGGAACCAGGGTGCAACCGAAATTCCGGTTCCGGCATTTTTTCACCTTCCGGTTCCGGTAAATTTTTACCGGATTTAAAATTTCCGGTGTTAAAATTTGGCCGTTTTCTTAACTTTGCTAATTTTTAAGAATCTCTTTTGAAAGCCACTTGTACTCCGAATATAAGCCATTGATGGTAGATTTCACTTTAGTCGACGACGAAAATCTAAAATACAACAAATAAAATAAATACCTATGTTCGACTAAGGTTATTTCACAAATAATAGAGCAAAAAATAAGATTAAAATGAAATTTTTGGTGAAATGCATTTTTCACTTTCCGGTTCCGTTTCCGGTTCCGGTAAAATTTTCAAATTCCGGTTCCGGTTCCGGTAAATTGTAATTCCGGTTGCACCCTGGTCGGAACGGCCTCTGTCAATGTTCAGCTCCCGGTGTAAACTCTTGAGGAACTTTGAAAATGGTGCCGTGTAGAGCCGTGGCGTGCAATCTGTGTCACACAGGTGCTCGCCCTAGACCTTCCCTTTCCTTTAGCTATGCATTTCCTTGGCTCTTGTTCGAGCTTCATAACCATAGTCAAGCCACATACTTGCCGGTGTCATAATATTCTAATCAGAATGCTTTATACTGTACCAAAAAGATTGTGCCCTATCACATTTCAGTTAATCGTCTTTAATTCATTAACTTTTTGGCCAAATTCTATAATCTTGAGTAATTTGAATCCCGACTTCATATATCTCACCCTTTTTGCTCATTTTGTCATATCAGTTTCTTGTCATGTTCTGGATTATCAGTACAGCTTTGAGTTGTTCTCGAATTAGTTAGCTACGTAGTGCTTTGCGCGAATCTGTCGAAATTATACACGTTAGGCATAGGATTACTGGTCCATTAGCAAATACGGGAGTTTATCGAATTCACAGTCAAAAGTGATAGCAATTAGGATTCTACGTAGTTTGTTTACTCGAGGTACTAATGTTCCGATTCGAGAAAACATTGTGTGCGATTTCCACAATTTGTGTTTATATATTACGGTCGGAAACCAATTTTGATGTTAATAATATACGTAAACTTTGACTGACCGTTTTGTTTCAAATTTAGAGTGTCCACTACGTATCGTTAGCATAGACTTTTGTGCGTACATATACTTTTCCGCCGTATGACCCTAGATCAAAAATCATTAGCATAGAAAGTTTGTAAAATCCGTAATTAAGACAAATCATACTGACGTGTTTGCGTTTTGTTATTTAATATTTGGCATTATACTTGAATCACTCGTCAATGAGACAAGTTGCACTCCGTGTTTAGAGCGCGCCAATGCAGTAAGTAGTCCGGAATCTATATCGTCTATTTGAAAACCGATCGGAGACCATACCAAATTCCTCTTCGGATCGCTCGGAAAGCACCGTTTTAACCAGTCCAGATCTTTCAAAAAGCCGTTCCGACTACGAAGTTCCATTAATATCTTATATAAAGTCAGCATGTGAGACACGCTTGCCTCGGTGCATGTGCAAAATATGCAATGCACGTTGTACAGTATGCTTGCCGGAAGCATATGGTCGACATATAGTCGACGATAGAAACAGTAGGACAACGGGCTGAGTGGAACAGTGGTAGTATTCGCTTAGATCCGTAGGCTTAAACTTCGTTAAACCGCTCTGAAGGCCCGCTTTTCGAGCTGCTTAGTTAAAAAGGTCAGAAGTCCTGTTTCACATAGATTGACATGCTGTACGATAGACAGCCGGCAGCATACATGCCGACAAATATGTACCGACTATTGTCTACAATCCGTAGGTCGCTAGTTCGAAACCACCCATAACCCGCTTTACCAACTGCGTAGTTAAAAGACTGAAGTTCAGGGTCCTAATCGGACTGACCCAACAGATTTTATTAACTTCTTCAAAAACACATGTTAATAATAAAAACAAAAATGAACAACTCGGTACAAATCACCACGGCAATCCTGAAAACGGAAACGAATCAAGGCGAAGCAAGATTCGAGGACGTCTGTTAAATAACCCTTATACATTGTCACCAATTAAACAAATAATACAAAATATACTAACGACCTAGCTATGTATATATGAATCAGCGCGGTTCAATTATTTCGTCAAATATAGTGTTAAAGCCATGGTAAACTCAAAATTTCTAACCACGAGTGTCTTTTGTTAGTATAATCGAGTGCCTAAATTTCTATTAATCTATCATTTACTTTCACATATTTGAACATCGGCTTTCAAATAACACCAGATTCAAAATTAATTTGTAAAAACGGTAACAATGGCCAGTTTCTGTTCGCACAGAAAAAAGGTAAGTGTCCACTCATTGCTGCTATTGAGAAAACAGCATTATGTTGAGTGTTGACACACGCTGGACTGTTGAAACAGCAGACACGACCGTCGGTTTTTTGCTTTATGCGCGGTTTCCACTAATTTGTGTACGCGATGTGAAAATTCTCAACGGCTAACTACGCTTTCTGATTGATATTTTTTCTAAGTTTTCAAACAATAGGTACCTATTTTCAGAATTAGATGTAGTTGTCGTTTCTCTCTTACACCGTTCGAAATATTAAAATTTGGCTATTTTATTTCTTAATGTGCAGCTACGGCATTCGATCTATTGAAATAATAATTACCCTATTTAATACTAAATATTAGATGGTGTCGTTAACGAGCATATGCAACACATTCAGCAACAGCTACTATTAAAGTGAAATTGAAGGCATGAACGGTGTCTATATTTTAAGTTTTAGAAGCAACGACAGTTACTTGTAACCATTATTTTTCAAACGGTTGCTTATTTTTCGACAAAAGGCGAGAAAGGAGTCTATATTTTTAGTTCTCAGGCAACGAAAAGTTACTTAAAGACATTGTGTTTCAAACAACGATTGTTTAAAATATTGTTTCAGCACTCAATAAATTTTTGCTACTATGTTCGCCAAAAAAGTTCGTCAAATATAGTGTTAAAGCCATGGTAAACTCCAAATTTCTAACCACGAGTGTCTTTTGTTAGTATAATCGAGTGCCTAAATTTCTATTAATCTATCATTTACTTTCACATATTTGAACATCGGCTTTCAAATAACACCAGATTCAAAATTAATTTGTAAAAACGGTAACAATGGCCAGTTTCTGTTCGCACAGAAAAAAGGTAAGTGTCCACTCATTGCTGCTATTGAGAAAACAGCATTATGTTGAGTGTTGACACACGCTGGACTGTTGAAACAGCAGACACGACCGTCGGTTTTTTGCTTTATGCGCGGTTTCCACTAATTTGTGATGGTGTCGTTAACGAGCATATGCAACACATTCAGCAACAGCTACTATTAAAGTGAAATTGAAGGCATGAACGGTGTCTATATTTTAAGTTTTAGAAGCAACGACAGTTACTTGTAACCATTATTTTTCAAACGGTTGCTTATTTTTCGACAAAAGGCGGGAAAGGAGTCTATATTTTTAGTTCTCAGGCAACGAAAAGTTACTTAAAGACATTGTGTTTCAAACAACGATTGTTTAAAATATTGTTTCAGCACTCAATAAATTTTTGCTACTATGTTCGCCAAAAAAGTGATCACAAACTATTACAATAGGGGTGAACTGTATTACGCGTAACTAAAAGCAACTACCTACCACATCTAGTAAAGAAGAGTTAAGCATTTAAATTTTTACCCATAAAAACTAAAGAAGAATCTGATATACTCACAGACATCGGTGCAAGATTTAAGTCAATAAAACATATTTACTATCGGAGCTGCATTACTTGATCAAAAGTTTGTTAAAATGCCAGCTCATTGTCGACGGAAACAGGATTTAAAAAGAATGAATCCGAGTTTAGCCCAGACGCACCACGTCCTGTGCTAAAAAGCCTATTATTAAATAAATAAATGATTACACAAGTGCTTCGTTCTAAATTTCGGCCTGAAATATTATCAAGCGTTAAATTCAAAATGTTGGGTTCACTGAGCTTAAACGGTATTTTTTCGACTACCAAATTATGTCACCTTGCCTACGGGAATAGGCGTGCGTAATATGTCTGTGTGGCGTTTGGTAATTTAAACCACTGTTTCATTACGGTCTCCAGGTTAATTAAATTATTCAAATACATCAACATGTTGAAGTAGGTCATTGTTTTCCTGGTGTTTACTGGCTTCATATATCATTTGGTTTTAAGCTACCATTATAATTAAGTTAAAGTCAGAGAAAAATTTGATATATGGGAAGTAAAATCACCAACAGACTTCGAAGATATAACAAATGTGTAGAGTAAGGTAAATTCTTAACACCATAAATTGAATGAATGTTTAAGAGGATCAAAAAACCTACACTGCAAAAAATGATGAATCAAATTGACTCTCTCCGAAATAGGCTCCACGGGACTACACAAATTGAGTCAAATTCGATTCTGCCAGAGTCAAATTCGACTCTGCCAGAGTCAAATTCGGCTCACTTCGTGGCACGTTTGACTCTGGCGGAGTCGAATGTACTCAGTTTGTGTAGTCAAGTAAAGCCTATTTCGGAGAGCGTCAATTTGAGTCACCCTTTTTTGGTGTGTAGAGTTTTTCCATCGACATCACAAATTAAGTTCATGGCAGCGAATAAGTATAAACATAAACTGTGTTTTTGGATGATAATTAAAATGTTAGATTAATATAATGAAACGCATTCCTTGGAATGCAAAAACGGTACTGACAACAGCCCACAACAACGTATTCCTGGTATAAAAGTCAAATTAGTTTTAGCTATGTTGTAAAGTATCATATGAAATCTAAATAACAGGGAACAACTGAAGGTCTGACTCCGGCTCAGACACAAAATCGACCTTTAGCTCCGGCTCTTGTAGAATTGTTGCCAGGGGTTCTGACAGTTTCGGGAGTGAAAAATTCATAATTAAAAGAAATATTGTATCGTTCGGTCCGTTTGGTAGATTTAGAGTACAATTTTGAAAACAAATTGTCGGTATTTCTAACAAATAAACCTAAAACCAATATTTTTGACAGTGTTTTTGCGTCACCTCCGGCTCCGGCTAATTTTGCTTACCTCCGGCCTTGATTCGGGTTCCGGTGTTTTTCACCTCCGGTTACAACAATATATATTATATACATACATATATAATTGGTAAATTAATATACACTAAAGTTCAGACAATAAATGATGGACCTCTTATACGATTCCGATTGTTTACTATTTCCGCATTAGCTTTGAATTTTGGCAATAAAAATAGCATAGTATTAATATGCTGTACAACGATGTGAGAGCCACAGTGCGAATTCTTCAAGTTCTGGGATTTTATCCGCTGACACTTTGTAAAGCTGCTTACGGCGTACCACATTCTGTAAGCTCGAAAAAGTAGTTCTTGTTTTGCGTGCACCCGTGTTTGTTGTACGTTGTATTATTTTCAGGAACCATGTACTGTAGTGACCCGAATAAGAGGGGACTTATATTATTTGGCCTCCTAGAGGGTACCCCCGATTATTCGGTATACGCACTGTTATTTATTTTTAACCCACCCTCTGCCACTCTTCGTTTCTGATATATCCGGTATTGCAACTATCTGTTGAATTAAACGTTTCTTTGTCTTGTGTCAAAAGCTTAAGCGATAATGCAAGGGTTATACTTAGGAATGTAAATTCAAAACGTAAGTATGCTTTCAAATTTCTAGTACTCAGCTATATTTCGTTTTTATGCGCTACAATTTGAGATGATTGACATTTCTGAACTCTAATTAGAGTTTAGGGACTCTATCCGCTTGCGGACTCTTATTAGGGATACGGACTCCTATTGATTGGGACTCAAAATGTCGACCCCCCTTCTTATTAATTACACCCCTCTTATTCCGGTCACAACAGTATTCTTAAACGTATACAGTCCCTATCACCAGTTGGCGAGAGGTTTTCATAGTAATAAACTACAATTTCGCTCCTTAAAATTGGCACAGAAGTAAGACTAATCAAACTTGAAACGCACAAAATTTCGAATCTCACCATTTGCTGGTTCGAAAGCTACAAGATCTATCAGCAACTGATGATAGGTGCTGCGTATGGTTGAGAATACTGACCCCAGCCTTAATATATTATATATCGAAGAGTCCAAATCTCCTAAGAATATATCTAATTTTGTCATGCTTAGCATTTTCGTGTTGGTAGGCCCACAATTTAACTTGGGATATTTTGTAAAGTTTGTGTTTTTAGATTGCTAATGCATGTATTAATATCAAACCGCATTTACTGTTTTAATTGCGCTATATATACACTAATGGTGCAAATAATGCATTTTTTCTCTGGTTTTTGGACGGATTACGGAATTTAATTTCGCTATCACAGTATCTTTTAAGATCAAATTTTGTCATCACAAAATCCAGCTGCGATTAAACAATCCATAAGGATGTCGTTTAACTGAATTTTGATGCATTAAATATTATGCCTCTTGTACACGTTCCTCCACATTTACGATAAGAGCTTAAACTTAATAGACAAAAGGTTAAGGAAGCGGTTTAAACTTAGGCTCAGGCGTAAGAACGATTTTTACGAAACCCAAGCCAAGGCCTAAGCCATGTGGGAGAATGTGTACAAGCGTTAAAATTAGTTTTGCATGGTTGGTATGCTGTTTCAGCAAAATAATGGCAATGAGAATTCAGGTCAACGTATGCGGTCAACTTCAATGGCGCGTTTGTTTCGCAATTTTACATTCCCGACATCATTAGCGTCAAAGATATTAATCACACAATCTCTATTTTATATGGTTACAAATGCAGTAATGTTTGCATATAACATTTATGTTATTCATTATTATCACAAACACTTCGGTATGTGGGATGCAGAAACAATTATGATGGTTATAAGTGGTATGAAGCCGCTTCAATCGCTGATTAATTTGGGTAAAAAAAGCTATCAAATGTTTGTGAATAGGTATATATTAGTTTTTGTCTGTGGCATAGCAGCAGAGAACGAAGGTTGGACCACTCGTTTTCCGTTTTTTACTCATAAACTTTGGCATGCGAGTCAAAACATAGAAAGAAAAATTTTTTATGCAGGAATTGAGGAAGATTCCTAACTTACACGCAACTTAATTTGAATTTAGGCTCCTTCCATTGTTGCTGTAATGACTCGAATAAGACGGGGGACTACCACCCTGTTGTTCGGTTACGGACTGTTATTTCTTTTTAACCGGCCCTTCGTAATAAAATTTGTACTTGTTTGTTTGAACCTATTTGTTATATATGTGAACAGTATATTTGTCAAAGTTTATTGAAACCTGACTTGACAAACATTCAATACACTTGAAGCACGGCATAGCAAT
>JASANG010000887.1:0-17848 GCA_030248215.1 Enoplolaimus lenunculus
GACGCGTAGAGCCCGTTTCGGAGAGACTCAATTTGACGCACTATTTTTGCAGTGTAAACTCAGGTTTTTTTTATAAAAGCCGTAATGAAATATGCCGAAATTAATTTTTACTCTGATTCTGATTTAAACATACTTCCAAAATTAACCCATGTCACGTATCCCGTGCATTCAGCGCTTGTAGCACCGATCATCACAGGTATTTTGGGTGCAGAACCGCGGGTAAACGTGTCCGCTGGGTACTCGGGTACCAGACTTGCGTTCAACATATACGAATCGACCACAGGAGTGAAATAAGTATGAGCGTAAAACGGATGGTTGTAGTGCTAAAATGCAACCAAAAACCCGTTAAAATTTTGTAATTTTGTGTTATCACCCTAGCGCTTTTATGAAGTACATAAAGTCGACGTTTAGATCAGTATTGTTTGTACACTTATAAAGATATACAAAAATTAAAATTGAAAATATTACAGAATTAAAACAGCGATTTAATTTCTTTCTACACTGTAAATTCCAGTGAGTTGAATTTAACTCAGAAATTTCTTTCTACACTGTAAATTCCAGTGAGTTGAATTTAACTCAGAATGAGTTGAATCACTCAGTCTGAGTTAGGACTATCAGAACTCACAATTCTGAGTGGATTCAACTCATTCTGATTTAGTTAAGCAACTCACCCGGAGTCAACTCAACTCACAGTGAGAATCAAGTCAACTCAGAGTGAGTTAAAGTTTACTGTTATTAACTCAGAAATAACTAACTTTCTGTCTGAGTTGATTAACTAACTCATTGGAAATTACAGTGTATGTTAAATTTAAGCAGTTGATAATGATGAAAGTCTAACAACTGGAGCTTAAACCCTCCGATGTTCCTGGGAAAATATATGAAAAGATAAAAATATTAGTGTTTGGATTCTTGTCTGTGTATAAAAACATTTGGATTCGGGGTTACGCTTTGTCTCGTCGTGAATTATGAATGGCAAAAACAGTTCACAAAACTTAACGAAAACTGTGATACAATAGCTACATCCAGCAGTGTTATTGAGCAAATGAGTTTCAGATAATTAAGGCTAGAGCTCGTATTCTCAAATGTGTGTAGCACCTATTACCAGTTGGTGATAGGCCTTGTAACTTTCGAAGCAGGGAATAGTGACGTTTGAAATTTAGCACATTTATTGCTTTCGATTTTCCCTGCTATTATGCAAATTTTGATATCAGTAATTGCACCAGTTTATTAGTCTGAAAACCTAATACTAACTGGTGATAGGTGCTATATGCATTTGAGAATATGGGCCTAGGTTACAGAGGGGCGTATTGGTGTTATTACCATCGCGTTATGATTTGAATCGGCAACCGAATCAATATCATCATAAGCGATCAGATTCCATACTTCCTGATAATCTCGAACTGTTACGTTATGACGTAAACAGTTCATTATTTGACCGTGGGAAAATGGTTGATTTTCAGCTGAGCTATTGTTGGCGCTATCTTCAAAGCATCCAACCAATCGAACAACAGTGTGGGAATTTAAATCTGTATTACGACTACGTAGCGCCCACGGTGATAGCGATGACGCGCTTCGGATAACCATTCGGTGGAATAAACCTAAAACACAATGAAACATTGGAAATAAACAATTATTTTAAAAACTGCAAACAATTAAACTAATATTCATATTATTAAAGCTGGAACGCGTCACGAACGCATTTTGAGCAAGTTTGCAGCATACTTTGTTTACAATAGTTTCATAGCACATTGACGGGTTGTTATATGCGCAAAAGTGTTAGTGAATGCATAAAAATCTGGGCGAAAATTTTCTAGTTATTGAAGCTTGAATCTTGAATATGACAAAATTTGCTAATTGACGGTGATTTTAGCATAAAATACCGTACACTATTAAAAGTTTATAATCTATTGATGAAAAAAACTGAAAAGCAATAAACAAATTACCGTGTAAATGCATTACTGGTCCATGTAAAGATCGGAAGCGGAACGTTTTTTTTGCGGGACTACAACAGAGTAAGCTTAAACTTTAAACAATTTTTGGTTATGCTGTGATGCTTAAGCTTAGGCTTAGCCTTAGGTTTAGGAATACGCGGATACTACTGTTACGGCGTTGTTTTAAACATTGACCGCCAGAACTGAACACGCTAACCTTGGGCTTGAGTCGAAAGCGCAATCAGCGAAACACTGGATCCACCAGCGCTTTCGCCGACCACCGTGACTTGGGCAGGATCGCCGTCGAAATGATGAATATTATCGCGGACCCAACGCAAAGCGGCTAATTGGTCGCCGAGGCCAAAATTTCCAGGGCAGTGTCGATTCATTAAGCTCATGTAACCTGAAAACAGCACTATTGATTATAAATTTCCGGGTAACAAATTCAAGCCCCTTCTATTGACGGAATGGACGTTCAGTTTTAGGTTTTCCAATTAATAACGTGAACAAGATCGGTCCTATAGAAATTTCCGCAGGATGCTGGGTGGTATGGGGTTACATGAATCCCATACAACACTATGGGGAAGTGATTTTTGGCTTATGAACACATTTTTCCTGGCATTAGAACGATAATTATTTATTAAAGTTAACGAACATAGCCCCTATGAAGATGTATTTTACATAAAATTATTCATCAAATTGGCCCTCATGCAACTAGCACATTTTAGTACCGAGTTTTTCAAAACAACTAACAAAACGTACAAAATTGACAGATCTCAAATATAATAGGCCCATTTTAGTTTTAGGGCAGTCCCGGTTTCTGGTGGGTTTGTAAAAGTGTAGGCTTACATTCTAGACTACATTTTTTGCTTAGGTTTAGGCTTACGCTTAGGAATGTACTTAATTTATTGTTACGGACCTAAAAGTAACATTGGCCATATAATCTTTAAACAGAAAATGTGACGTCACTCCGGCAGACTTCTTAGAGCCGCCAGCAAACCTTTAAGCCCACGCCGTCTGATTATAGAATTAACGATTAAACGCCGTTGGTGTATTATGAATATGCCTATTCCGGTGATATAATTGCTTATCACTTTAATAGCGAAACATCGGTTTCAGCATCAGAGTTTGCTCAACAGTTTCGGATAGTATACTTAGTTTTATATATGCGCACAATATATTTGATGGTTGTACGTTTTTATGCAAATAAAGCAAATATGCAAATAATCATCTAAAGACAAACACGACTTCGCTAAGGTGAGGTCACGAATAATAAGTTGACAATCTTATTGTGAACGGTGCATACAGTGGCGGATCCTGGATCTCAAAATGGGGGGGGGGGGCAAAATTTCACAGGTAATAAACTTACTTTTGACCCATACACAAACCACGAACTATTGTTACAAAATTGTTATAGAATTTTTGTCGAGATGCTGTTGGGGGGCATGGCCGGGGTGGCCCCCCATGGATCCGCCATTGGGTGCATAAACGACGAAACTTTTTGCGCAACAATTTTTAGTTGCTGTTTCCAAAGTACCTACCAAGCGGACCAAGTCTGTAGTTGAACGTAACAACAACGATTTCGTTCGCGACAAACGCGTTGCTAACGCCATCGCGAGGCAGGCTTCCAGCACCGCCAACTTGGTACGACCCTCCGTGTACCCAAACCAATACGGGAAAACCAACAGTGCCTTTTGGTGGTTTCTGAAAATTGTTTTTTTCAAGCCTTTAACAGTAAAGCCTGCAAGTTTTTGCTGCATGAACTTGGTGCTGCAACTTGCACTTGCAAGGTTTGTCCAAAATCCCGTTTGAAAAACTTGCAGCTGCAAATAATTGAATAAAAATTAAAGCTAAGAATTTTGCAGCCGCTTTCTCATTGGCTAATGAAAAAATGCAAGTTCTGCATGCAATTTGCACCCGTAATTACTCGCAGCAAAAACTTGCACGTGTGAATAGGGTTTAACCTTCTCTTAATTCCATATCATAATTTTCACATTTTTATCACGTAAAAGTGTATGAATATTCTTGTATCCAGTATATGATGGATGTGAACCTGACACAGTTTGTGAAATGTTGTTAACCCGCATTATTATACGCATGAGACAATTGTGACAAATTGCATACAAAATATTGTGGAAGCTGCATATTTATCCTAAAGCCCCATTCACATGTACAAGTTTTTTTCCAACTGCACGTTCTCGCTACAAAAATAGTTGCACGTACTAATTGCAGCTGCAAGTTGTCCCTGCAAAAAACTGGCTCGTGTAAATAAGGCTTTACAGAAATTGCCAACAAACGCAGTCGAAATTGAAATTTAGTTGTATAATCTGTTTTTCAGCAATGATGTTTACGTTGATATTCAAACTCTGTTCACTGCGGTTAAACACACAACCCAAACCCATAAAAGCTTAATAGCTGTAGCCCCCCAAAATTTGTGTACCGTTCAGATTATCGGGCAATGATGAGAAATTTCAAGCATTGAGTTTAACAAACGTTTCTTTGATCTTTCGCATCAAAGTCAAATTACTACATATCTGTCACTGATTGATCCACGTATGGGGAAACAAGCTGGCCTGGACCGGCCCATGTATAGAACAGGGACGGATCGTTTTCCGGAGAAGCTAATAGAGTCAGTTTAAGCTTTAGACTTTTTTTTGCTTAGGCTTAGGCTTAGGCTTAGGCTTAGGTTTAGGCTTAGGCTTAGGCTTAGGGCTAGGTATAAGCTCATCCATACGCCTGGCTTAGACTTAGGCTTAAGCATAGGCTCATCCATACGCTTAGGCTTAGGCTTAGACTGAGGCTTAGGGATAGATGCTTATACTACTGTTCCGGCCCTGTTCTATACATGGGCCCCTAGGCCCTAGGTAGGAATCAAAACCAAAATTTTGTGCTACGATTTAGTACTTATAATTGCGTTTTGTATCTCGTTCGCTTATTAACTCGCGAAGATTGTATATCATTATGTACCGTTGTTGTTGTTGTTGGAAGGCGTTCGTTGGAGTATCGACCGCATATACTGAACCGATGTTACAATTATATATCGCGGGGTCCCCATCACAAATTTCTGAGCCTTTCACTGATATTGATATGATTGCAAGAAATAAAAACACAACTAACGGGCATCGGACCTGCAGCCTAGGGTGCCGGGGGGGGCTTAACCCCCCTGGAAAAATTTTTGGCCCGCCTAGTAAATTTTTTTATCCTTGCTTGTAACGACAATGAAAACCCTTGTATTCTTGTTCTAAAATTTTTTAGCACTCCCCAAGTAAGGTAAGCTGGCTACAGGCCTGAGCATCACATTCGCGTGCGTATAATTGCAACAGCTGAAAAACACTTTTGTTTACTTTCTCATAAGGCACAAAGATATTCAAACCCTTGTATTCTTGCTCTAAAATTTTTTAGCACCCCCCCCCCCAAGTATTAAGGTAAGCTGGTTAGAGGCCTGAGCATCACATTCATGTGCGTATAATCCCAACAACTGAAAAACACTTTTCTTACTTTCTCATGAGGCACAAAGATATTCAAATAAAGACAGTCCTCGTCTTGAAATCGATTCTGAATCTCAACATTTGGATACCAAAATTGAACACAGAACGGCGGATCGACAGTGGCGTCTTTGGTTACGTTCCACGAATCAGGCGCTTGTGGCATCTGTAAACAAAATTGTCAACGGTCTCTACACGATTGTATAAGGTTTGAAAAAACATTAATGTTACACAAGCGGTTATAAAATCAAAAGCGACAGCAAATTGCGGTTTTGAATTTTTCAACCGTTGACTCTTTGTATTTTAAATTACGAACAATACTCAAAGATTTACGGTCAAAATTTATAATTCGAAACTTTGTGAATAATCTTCTAGGGGTATAATAGTGGTTGCCCGTTTTAATGGATATAGGGGCGTAGGGCACTATAGTGATATCGTCCCATCAACTTCGGGGAGCAATGGAAATCACATAGAATGCCATATAGATACCTCGAGTATCGTGCAATTATTAAACAAGTGTGCAGTATTAGCCGAGGTGGAGCCAAAAATTTTTGATGGAGGGAAGGCGGGCAATCAAATGTTATGAAACGCAAAAATTGTAATGTACGAACCTTATCATTTTATCACCAAAAAATTTTTGATAACGAAAATTTGTAAGTATAATGTAGGGACCGTACCATTTTATCACAAAAAAATTCTGCTGGAAAAATTGTTAAAAAAATTTTCTGATGGGAAAGAAGTTGTAAGGTAGGCAGGGACCTTACAATTTTAGCACAAAAAATTTCTTACGGGGGCGTACGTCTCCCTCTCCTCGCCGCCCCCGCCTTCTAGATCCGCTAGTGTGGTGACGCTTTGTGAAAAAATTAATTTCGCTTAAATCTTGTCAATTGTGATTTGCAATTTTTTGATCGCTGTTTGCTTCTTAAAAGCGTTTGAAGCTAAATCATTACCATTCAATGGAACCGAATTGCTGAGTGGACCCACGTTACGTCTGCATTTGTAACTTATATATTGCTAAACATGTGTGTCCAATGTCACGTGTAGAAAACTTAAACTGGGGGTGCAGTATGCAATGTTGTGTGTCTGGCATATATAAAAATTTTAGCACAACACTATTACCCATCCGACATGATGGAGATCTAAATCGAAGACTAAATTGATCCCTACTCCGCGCCATCCAGCGCTATACCCATAAATATTTCTATCTCCATGAAACCAATGTTATGCTTCAACTTCTTAGACCTCCTAATTAAGCTTCGATCTAATAAATATTAATTATGGCTCACGCCTTACCCGAAACCTGAGTTCAGCCAATGGTGGCTTTGCGAACGGAATGCCTAAATACAGCTCGGTCGCCGCATCGGCATTGTCCCCAACTGAGGGTTTGAAATAAAATCCTTTCACGGGTCCATAATTTGTTTGACGAATAAGTATACCAGATATTGAAAGTATTAAGGTAAAAATTACATAATCGGTTAACAAAGATGTAGTCACAGCCAGTTCGCACTGATAATACGATCTAAACGAATAATATTTCAATGTTAATCTCGGTGTTTGGGTTCCAAACGTCTGCCGTTGAGGCACGAACACCGTAGAAGACTATGAGCTTTGAATGAATTGACAATTAACCAGGGTGTAAACGAATAGTAAAAATAACACGACCCATATAAAGTTCAGGGGCGGAACGTTTTCCTGTGGGACTGTAATAGAGTAAGCTTAAGCTTTAGACACCTTTTTGCTTAAGCTTAGGCTTAAGCTTAAGCTAAGGAGTAACCTCATTCTTACGCTTGTGCTTAGGCGTTTGCTTAGGAATATGCTTATACTACTGTTATAGCCCTGTTCTGTACCTTGGCCAATGACAAGGAACGGATAGTGATCATAAAACGGTAACAGAAACTGAAACCGCAAAATGGATATTTAAGTATAAAAGTTTAAAAGATTGTTAAATTTTCTGCAACTACAATTCAAGTAACTGAAAACGGATAATTAAGTATTAAGGTTTAAACAATGTTTTATTTTTCTGCCAATACAACTGAGATACGCAAATATTCAATGGTGTTTTTAAAATATATTTAAAATTGCGCAAAAATTCCTAAAATTTTTTAAAGTTTTTAGTTGAATTTTATACTATAAAACGAACATTTGCAGAAGAAACATTTTGAGATGTTAAAGTTAATATTAGCAGTTTTACAATTAATTAGCAGAAAAATAACGAAATTTTTGATATTTCCGCAACAAAAACTGAAACAATCCACGGTTTTAACCGGACACCAATGAACCAGTAACTCTCTGCATTTAACCATAAACCAAATCAATGATAACTCGTCGCACGACAACTTGTTTACCAACAGTTGCGCAAGCCAATAGGCCAAACCTTGGGCATATTAATTCTAAGCCTAAGCCTAAGCCTGAATTTCAACGGAGGGGATTGCAAAACGTTTCTTGTGTTGCAAACTGAAAAAACTCTAAGAAACGTTTACAAAACTCGCATACGGTATTATTTGAACTTCTAAAGCCACCACCCATTCAACGCCTTTGCATGCCTGCAGCCCAGAATCCTTTACTACTGGAGGCGAAATAGCATTTTTCAAGAAAGCCATAGAAGGGTTTTCGATGAGTTACAAGCAAGGTTGAAAATTTTCTAAGGGACCAAAAATTGTTTCAGGCACCTGTATCTCCCACCCCCGCGCCACTGGCTGCGGGCCGGCGCCTTTTTTACACAAAAAGCACCCTGGTTTATGTTAGAACTATTTTGATTCGCTCGTTTTTAACGCCTTGCGCACAAGGTAAAATTTTGACAAAAATTATTGCGTACCTGTTGGTATGTTTAAAATGGTGTCGTTATTGCTTGTTGACAATCTGATCTTTATTTTTGCCAGTCAAAAAAACGTTTCCGTACGAGTAGTAGTAGAAGTTAATCAACTTTTTGATTTAAAAAAGTTTAAGTGACACAGGGTGGCACGTATGATTTTAAGGTACAACGGTAAATAAGGGTAAAGGGTGCTTGCTTGACCACAGCAGCTATCGCAAAGTGAAATCAGTGTTGCGGTCGTGTTTTGTAAAAATAACTTTCCAACACTTTATGCCTAATCACTTAAATATTGGAATATTTGTCTTAAAAAATTGTTATTTCGACGGTGACTGTTTTTCCAATAAACTGCCATTTGATTAATAACCCATTACTGTTGAGTGAGTTTTCGCCAAACTTAACGATTAAATAGTTGAAAATTCGTTTAAACCAAATTTTGGCATCTTTTCTAACAAGTCCAAACAGTAATTCGGTAATGAATATTATTTCAAATTCCGGTTCCTGTTCATTTCCGGTTCATGCAAAGTAATTCAATTCCTATTCCTGTTCCGGCAATATTCTGTTCCTGTTGGAACCCTGATATATATATTGCTATATATTACAAAAAAAATTTTATGCTAAATTAATGTGGAGACATTACAATTACCAACGACTTTAAAGTAATTAATCATGATCTTTAGCTACATATACGACAGTAGTTACATATCGATTAGTCTGGTACAGTTTCAACTGTAAGCTGTTGCAATTTATATCAATGAACAGCTAGAACTTAAAGATTAAATTCAGCAAGGGTTTGTGACAAGTTGCTGGTTAACCATAACAGAAAGATGCCAAACGAACAAAGAGGTTTTTACCGCTTGCACATCTTTGACCATTTGTTACTCTTGCGTATGTGCTTGATTTAAAAACCACGGCTTTGATTTTGTTGTGTACTTTTCAATTACCTACTTCTGTTTCGAAAAGTAACGGCAGTGGGAAATTGAAAAAGTTCTCAAACTCAATTTCCTTCCGCCCCTCATTTGAGAAACAGAAGTGGGAAATAGGCGTCGCCATTTTCCACCTGGTGGGCGCATCTAAAAGTGGATGACGCATAAACGCTAAATATTCAAACACACCAGGAACGTTCATTACATAACTGGTCGCTGTGACTGATTTGCGGTGTCAGGGGCGTCAAAATAGTTTATGAAAAATTAGGGGCCAAAAACGCTTATCCATTTAAAAGTTATCATTTTTCAAACACTTGTTATAAGGCCCGTTGCAGTCGCGGGACCTGGGGCCGCCGTGGTTTCACTGGTCTCCATTATGAACCAACCCAGCAAACACCAGGGCCGTATTGGAGAACACTGAGACTTTCGTCGGACGCCGCGTCGCATAACCATTCTCGCCTGAACTTTATTTCACAAAAATTAGTGCTCTGGTAGCAAAAAACCCCGTTGATTGAAAGCAAATTTCTTTTTTTTCCAACTGTTTTTCTTTTGACTCGAGTAGCGTGTTCATCATATCCATGTAATAAACCAACAATAGTCAAATTTGATATTAGGCACTGTGTGCTTTCGTCAGCGAAGCTATTGAAATATCATTTCAATTTTTCATTTTTGTCTTCAGTTTCCCAATATACAATCGAGGGTGTATCATATACCACGACAGGATATATCATATGTTAGATGCGTATGCGAATCCAAGCAGAGAGACGAGAGTTGTCTGCTTGGATCGGCTTACTGCTGCGGCGTTTGCATTATAAAATTTAGCCTGGTCACAAAATGTGTCCTAGAACTTGATGCCAATCTCGCACACAAAAATAGGAAACTGTAGCGAGGAACTGAAGCTGTTTACATGAGGCCAGCGTCAAAAAACGACTAAAATATTGGTTCTTGATTGTCAAATTGCCATTAAACTTGGCACTTTAATGTATTTTAGAATTAAGCAACTGATGCTATGTAATACCAGTCAAAACAATTTTTACTCGGAAGCTTAGCAGCGGCCTGCATAACGCATTAATATTCAAAACCCCCGTAAGATTTCAATGTACAAATTTAAAATTTACAATTTGAGTATTTTAAGCTTTCACGCAATCATTTAAATTAGAATTTGACAGTGGAGTACAAACAAAGTTTGATTTGAGGGGCGCTGTCTCTCCCGCACCCCTCGGTACGCCCCTGGATGATGCACGAGAAGACGGCGTATGAAAAATTACTGAATACGACTTCAGAGATTCTACGAAGCAGAAATAATTGCATTTGACGATTTATTTAATAATTTCACAAATTCGTTCAAAATCTATGAGATTGCTATAGTTTCAAATCTTTTGAACCAGAAAAACAACCCAATGCAACGCTGTTGTTTCGTCTACAAAACACAAATCGGAACTGACCTTTTTCCATAAAAATAATTGGTTTCATTACATCAAGAGTGAATGATACAAGAGTGGTCAACTCTTGGGATTCCGCATGGTACAAAATATACCACCAGACGTTGCGTTTTTGGCCGACGTCCTTTATTTAGAGGAGGGTCGCTGTCACATGCAATAGCAATATATTAAGCTATAACAGAGCATTTT
Organism: Enoplolaimus lenunculus; assembly: GCA_030248215.1. NCBI lineage: Eukaryota > Metazoa > Nematoda > Enoplea > Enoplida > Thoracostomopsidae > Enoplolaimus > Enoplolaimus lenunculus. The sequence goes on from JASANG010000887.1 coordinate 10,783, forward strand.
TGATACCGGATAATAGTACATAATGTGCTATAGTTCACACAGGTTGAACCCCCCTCTACATAAAGGTGGGTAGGCCGAAAACACAACGCGTGCCGGGTACATTCTTTCTTACACAGAATGCACCCTGTCGCATCATACTCATGTTGAAGTACGCATCATCCACTCTTGATACGCTTAATAGTACTAATTCGGTTAATTTTAGACGTAACATTGAATTTTACGTACGTTAATTCTAAGTTAAGCAGTACCATATAGAGTCCTTTACGAAAATTTTGCTACGGATGCGGTGTTTACTCGAATCCACGACGTACGGATTACCGATCCCCTGCACCAACCAGTGAGCTATGCAGCCATGCAAACTTTTCGCTACAATGTCTTTATATGCCGTATTAGTTAACCACACATCAAATATTTAGCAAACTGCTCAACCCACGAGTATGGAAGTAATTTTTCACGCGTACGGGTAGCGTTATACTTCTGATAACGTTCGGCAACGTTCGTGTAACCCCTTAGTAGTACATATTTCTTATCGATTGAAAGTTTCAAATGTTAATATTAGAAAAACACTCGACAAATTTATAAGCTAAGATCTGCTGAAATAATTCAAATCTAAAATTTTGCTGAAAAATATGCAATTAGCTGAATTTATTAACAAAACAACCTATACAGTTTTACTTTTAATATCTAAATCTTGAAAAAGCCCTTCTAGCGTTATAAAATTTAGCGAATGTAAGGCGCGTAACAGCAAATTAAGCGTCTGCCTAAACCTAAGGTTAAGCCTAAGCGTTGCAAAAATGTGTTCGTAAGCCTAAGCCGAAGCCAAAGCAAAAACAATGTAATCTAGAATCTAAACCTACTCTTTTATTGACCCACCATAAACCTGGACGCCCCTTAAAGTAACATGGGCCTCAAATTTGATAAATGCTACGCGATGGATAATCCTCATTCTAAATACACGGTTTCAAGCCGTCCGGATTATAATAAAACGATTTCACTTCGAGAGATGATATCCACGGGTCTAAAAGTGTTTTGCGAGTGAGCGTAGCGAGTGAGAAATTTTTTAAATCTGTAGCCTATTCTCACCGCCTGTATAAGTGTGTTTTTTGAGTCTCCGGAAATTTCGGCGGAATATATCTCCTATGTCCCCTGGTGGCGTGTGTTTAATATTAATTGAAAACTTTAATGATAAGAAATATGTACTATAGGGGTTAAGAGTTGCGAGTTATAGAAGTATACGCTACGTACGGTGAAAAATTACTTCATACTGTGAAGTTTGAAAGGCTTTGTAATATTTGATGTGTGGTTAGAGAGGATATAAGAATTGTAGGAAGTTTGATGGCTGATAGCTTGGTTGGTGAGGGGATGGTAATCGTAGTGGTGGATCAGAGAAACACTGATGTAGAAAATTCAAAGGACTCTATATGGTACTCGCTTACTTAGAATTAGTAGTAAAATTAATGTTAGTCTAAAATTATACTAGTACTATTAGGTATAAGAGTGGATGATGGTACTTAAATGAGTATGTGGAAGGGTGATTCTGTGTAGAAGATGTACGGCGGTTGTGTTTTCGGCCTACCCACTTTATGTAGAGGGGGTTCACCTGTGTGAACTATAGCACATTATGTATATTATCCGAATCAAATGCTCTGTTATAGCTTAATATATTGCTATTGCATGTGACAGCGACCCTCCCTCTAAATAAAGGACGTTGGCCAAAACCAATGTCTTGTAATAATTTTGTACCATGCGAACCGAAGAGTTGACCACTCTTGTATCATTCACTCTTGATGGGAATGAAACCATTATCTTTACGAAAAAAGTCAGTTCCGATTTGTGCTTTTGTCGTACGAAACAACAGCGTTGCATTGGGTTGTTTTTTGGTTCAAAAGATTTTAAACTATAGCACCCTCATACTTTTGAAGAATTTGTGAAATTACATATTAAATAAATTGTCAATGGTATTATTTGTGCTTCAACTCTCTCAAGTCGTATTGAGTATCTTTTCATACACCGTCTTCTCGTGCATCATCCAGGGGCGTACCGAGGGGGCGCAGAGACAGCGCCTCTCAAATCAAACTTTGTTTGATTCAACTCTGTCAAATCTAAGTTTAAATATTGCGCGAAAGCTTAATACTGGAATTATAAATTTTAAATTTGTACATTGAAATCTTACGGGGGTTTTGAATATTAAAAATGCGTTATGCAGGCCGCTGCTAAGCTTCCGAGTAAAAATTGTTTTGACTGGTATTACATAGCATCAGTTGCTTAATTCTAAAATACATTAAAGTGCCAAGTTTAATGGCAATTTGACAATCAAGAACCAATATTTTAGTCGTTTTTTGACGCTGGCCTCATGTAAACAGCTTCAGTTCCTCGCTACAGTTTCCTATTTTTGTGTGCGAGATTGGCATCAAGTTCTAGGACACATTTTGTGACCAGGCTAAATTTTATAAAATGCAAACGCCGCAGCAGTAAGCCGATCCAAGCAGACAACTCTCGTCCTCTCTGCTTGGATTCGCATACGCATCTAACATATGATATATCCTGTCGTGGTATATGATACACCCTCGATTGTATATTGGGAAACTGAAGACAAAAATGAAAAATTGAAATGATATTTCAATAGCTTCGCTGACGAAAGCACACAGTGCCTAATATCAAATTTGACTATTGTTGGTTTATTACATGGATATGATGAACACGCTACTCGAGTCAAAAGAAAAACAGTTGGAAAAAAAAGAAATTTGCTTTCAATCAACGGGGTTTTTTGCTACCAGAGCACTAATTTTTGTGGAATAAAGTTCAGGCGAGAATGGTTATGCGACGCGGCGTCCGACGAAAGTCTCAGTGTTCTCCAATACGGCCCTGGTGTTTGCTGGGTTGGTTCATAATGGAGACCAGTGAAACCACGGCGGCCCCAGGTCCCGCGACTGCAACGGGCTTTATAACAAGTGTTTGAAAAATGATAACTTTTAAATGGATAAGCGTTTTTGGCCCCTAATTTTTCATAAACTATTTTGACGCCCCTGACACCGCAAATCAGTCACAGCGACCAGTTATGTAATGAACGTTCCTGGTGTGTTTGAATATTTAGCGTTTATGCGTCATCCACTTTTAGATGCGCCCACCAGGTGGAAAATGGCTGACGCCTATTTCTCATCTTCTGTTTCTCAAAAGAGGGCGGAAGGGAATTGAGTTGGACAACTTTTTCAATTTCCCACTGCCGTTACTTTTCGAAACAGAAGTAGGTAATTGAAAAGTACACAACAAAATCAAAGCCGTGGTTTTTAAATCAAGCACATACGCAAGAGTAACAAATGGTCAAAGATGTGCAAGCGGTAAAAACCTCTTTGTTCGTTTGGCATCTTTCTGTTATGGTTAACCAGCAACTTGTCACAAACCCTTGCTGAATTTAATCTTTAAGTTCTAGCTTTTCATTGATATAAATTGCAACAGCTTACAGTTGAAACTGTACCAGACTAATCGATATGTAACTACTGTCGTATATGTAGCTAAAGATCATGATTAATTACTTTAAAGTCGTTGGTAATTGTAATGTCTCCACATTAATTTAGCATAAAATTTTTTTTGTACATATATACAAATATATATACCAGGGTTCCAACAGGAACAGAATATTGCCGGAACAGGAATAGGAATAGAATTACTTTGCATGAACCGGAAATGAACAGGAACCGGAATTTGAAATAATATTCATTACCGAATTACTGTTTGGACCTGTTACAAAAGATGCCAAAATTTGGTTTAAACGAATTTTCAACTATTTAATCGTTAAGTTTGGCAAGAAAACTCACTCAACAGTAATGGGTTATTAATCAAATGGGAGTTTATTGGGAAAAACAGTCACCGTCGAAATAACAATTTTTTTAAGACAAATATTCCAATATTTAAGTGATTAGGCATAAAGTGTTGGAAAGTTATTTTTACAAAACACGACCGCAACACTCATTTCACTTTGCGATAGCTGCTGTGGTCAAGCAAGCACCCTTTACCCTTATTACCGTTGTACCTTAAATCATACGTGCCACCCTGTGTCACTTAAACTTTTTTAAATCAAAAAGTTGATTAACTTCTACTACTACTTTTATGGAAACGTTTTTTTGACTGGCAAAATAAAGATCAGATTGTCAACAAGCAATAACGACACCATTTTAAACATACCAACAGGTACGCAATAATTTTTGTCAAAATTTTACCTTGTGCGCAAGGCGTTAAAAACGAGCGAATCAAAATAGTTCTAACATAAACCAGGGTGCTTTTTGTGTAAAAAAGGCGCCGGCCCGCAGCCAGTGGCGCGGGGGTGGGAGATACAGGTGCCTGAAACAATTTTTGGTCCCTTAGAAAATTTTCAACCTTGCTTGTAACTCATCGAAAACCCTTCTATGGCTTTCTTGAAAAATGCTGGTTCGCCTCCAGTAGCAAAGGATTCTGGGCTGCATGCAAGCAAAGGCGTTGAATGGGTGGTGGCTTTAGAAGTTCAAATAATACCGTATGCGAGTTTTGTAAACGTTTCTTAGAGTTTTTTCAGTTTGCAACACAAGAAACGTTTTGCAATCCCCTCCGTTGAAATTCAGGCTTAGGCTTAGGCTTAGGATTAATATGCCCCAAGGTTTGGCCTATTGGCTTGCGCAACTGTCGGTATAAAAGTTGTCGTGCGACGAGTTATCATTGATTTGGTTTATGGTTAAATGCAGAGAGTTACTGGTTCATTGGTGTCCGGTTAAAACCGTGGATTGTTTCAGTTTTTGTTGCGGAAATATTAAAATTCTGGCCATTTTTCTTCTACCAATTCGTAACCGCTGATGATTAACTTTAACATCTCAAAATGTTTCCTCTGCAAAGGTTTGTTTCATAGTATAAAATTCAACTAAAAACTTTAAAAAATTTTAGGAATTTTTTGTGCAATTTTAAATATATTTTAAAAACACCATTGAATATTCGGCCAATCCAGCTGAATTGGCAGAAAAATAAAACAATTGCTCAAACCTTAATACTTAATTATCCGTTTTTAATGACTTGGAATTGTAAGCCAGAAAAATATCACAATCTTTTAAACTTTTATACTTAAATATCCATTTTGCGGTTTCAGTTTCTGTTACCGTTTTATGATCTCTATTCGTTCCTTGTCATTGGCCAAGGTACAGAACAGGGCTATAACAGTAGTATAAGCATATTCCTAAGCAAACGCCTAAGCACAAGCGTAAAAATAAGATTACTCCTTAGCTTAAGCCTAAGCCTAAGCTTAAGCAAAAAGGTGTCTAAAGCTTAAGCTTACTCTATCCCAGTCCCCAGAAAACGTTCCGCCCCGGATCTTTACATGGGTGGTGTACATTTTTATGATTTGCTTTACACCCGCTCAATTGCTTTATTTTTCATCAAGCACGATAGTATTATACGGGTTCCGCGCCTCAACTATGTTCGGAACCCAAACACCGAGATTAACATTTAAACATTATTCGTTTAGATCGTATTATCAGTGCGAACTGGCTGTGACTACATTTGTTAACCGATTATGTAATTTTTACCTTAATACTTTCAATATCTGGTATACTCATCTCGTTATCAAACAAAATTATGGACCCGTGAAAAGGATTTTATTTCAAACCCTCAGTTGGGGACAATGCCGATGCGGCGACCGAGCTGTATTCAGGGCATTCCGTTCGCATAGCCACCATTGGCTGAATCTTATGTTTCGGGTAAAGGGGCGCTAGCCATAATTAATATTTATTAGACTCGCGAGCTTAATCTAGGAGGTCTAAGAAGTTGAAGCATAACATTGGAATTCATGGATATAGAAATATTATGGGTATAGCGCTGTATGGCGCGGAGTAGGGATCAATTTAGTCTTCGATTTAGATCTCCATCATGTCGAATGGGTAACAGCGTTGTGCTAAAATTTTTACAGCATGCCAAACAACCAACATTGCACTCGTGCAATCTAGTCTAGTCTTTGCACATGTAACATTGGACATATGATCTAATATATAAGCTAACAGAAGTAATGAGGATGTCCACTTAGCAATTTGGTTCCATTGACTGGTAATGATTTAGCTTCAAAGCGTTTCCAAGAAGCAAACAGCGATCAAAAAATTGCAAGATAACAATTGACAAGATTTAAGCGAAATTAATTATTTTTTCAGCCTCACAAAAGTGTTACGACACTAGTGGATTTAAAAGGCGGGGGCGGCGAGAAGACCAAGACGTACACGCCGGTAAAAAGATATTTCCTTTCGTGCTAAAAATTGCAAGGTCCCCGCCTAAGCCTTACTACTTTTTTCCCATTAATAAACTTTTTTGTAAAATATTTTCAAAAATTTTTTGTCATCAAATGGTACGGTCCCTACATCAGGATAGCACAATTTTTTGTTATCAAAAAATTTTTGTGATAAAATTATAAGTAGTTTTGGACACATTGCAACTTTGTGTTTCATAACATTTGATTACCTGCCCTTCCGTCCATCAAAAATTTTTGCTGCTCCACCTCTGCTAATACCTGCACTCGTTCTGAAGATATTGCACTATCTTTTTAGGGACGATGGCATCCTACATGATTTCCAATGCTCCCGAAGTTGATGGAACGATATCACTGTAGTGCCCTACGCCCCCATATCCATCAAAACGGGCAACCACTGTTATACACCTAGAAGATTATTCACAAAGGTTCGAATTATAAATTTTTACCGTAAATCTTTGAAGATTGTTTGTAATTTAAAATACAAAGAGTCAACGGTTGAAAAATTCAAAACCGCAATTTGCTGTCGCTTTTGATTTTAGAACCGCTTGTGTAACATTAATGTTTTTTTCAAACCTTATACAATCGTGTAGAGACCGTTGAAGATCTATTTTGTTTACAGATGCCACAAGCGCCTGATTCGTGGAATGTAACCAAAGACGCCACTGTCGATCTGCCGTTCTGTGCTTCAATTTTGGTATCCAAATGTTGAGATTCAGAATCGATTTCAAGACGAGGACTGTCTTTATTTGAATATCTTTGTGCCTCATGAAAAAGTAAAGAAAAGAGCAATACGTAACTGAACGAAGAGAT